>VNKC01000580.1:0-80777 GCA_008042775.1 Drosophila pectinifera
TGTAGACAGCTGCCATTTGTGTTGGGCTGGTATTTTATTCTTATGGATATTGGAAATTTGTAGGACAAATTCACTGTAATAGAGTTTCATGTACCAGGCTAAAAGAAATACAAAATGGCAGCAGCAGCTTAAAAATATTATGTGTAGGCTAAGGTTATTGGTTATTTTTTACGCGTTATGGTGTTTCTTAAATTTGCGCTGTTGGTATTTCTCAAATTTGCGCTTTTGGTATTTCTGAAGAAAGGCTATATGCCCTATTAATAAGCCTTCACGTGTTTCTGTGATTTTGTTTACAATTTTTCCTCAACCAAAATGCAGCCTTTTGCCGTGCCGGCCTGGGAAGCCGGAGCAGAGATAATACATTTTAAGACTGGAAACCCCACGGGAAATGGCACCGCCGCCACCAAGAAGCCAAAGAAAAAGAAGCCCAAGAAGAAGCGGGATAAGACTGCAAAGGAGACTCCCAAGGCGGCAAAGAAGGCGACTGAAAAATTCAGTTACCGACAAGGCGGAGGACCCCTGGCCCCGCCCTCCAGCATCAGAAACTCCGCCTCCTCTGATGACGACGACGACATGGAGGACGGCATCCGGGCCATGCACAAAGTGAGAGTGGGGAGGATCGAGAAGCAGCGTCCGCCAACGCAGGCCACAAAAGGAGGCAAGAAGGAGCTGAAGCTGAAGCCAGAACTCGCCCAGGCGGCAGTGGAGGCCATGGAGACGACGCCCTCGCCAGGACCGGCCACCACGCTGGCCAGCAAACTGCAGTCGGAGCTCCTGTGCGGCCGCTTTCGGTACATCAACGAGCAGCTGTACTCGGTGGCCAGTCGCAAGGCGGAGGCACTGTTTCGTAAGGACGCCTCCGCCTTTGAGGCCTACCACGCCGGCTATCGACAGCAGGTGGAGAAGTGGCCCACCAATCCCCTGAATCGCATCATCAAGACCATCAAAAAGCTGCCGAAGACGGCCATCATTGGGGACTTTGGCTGCGGCGAGGGAAAACTCTCCGAATCCGTGCCGAACAAGGTGTACTCCATGGATCTGGTGTCCGCTAGAAGTGACATCATTGCCTGCAACATCACGGATACGCCGCTGCAGGCGCAAAGTCTGGACGTGGCCGTCTACTGCCTCTCCCTTATGGGCACCGATCTCAACGAGTTCTTCCTGGAGGCCAACCGGCNTGCTGAAGCTGCACGGAAATGTGTACATCGCAGAGATTCAGTCACGCTTCGAAGATGTGCGGGAGTTTGTCCGCTGTTTGGGTGCCTGTGGCTTCGATATGGTGAAGAAGGACGTGGCCCTCAACTACTTTTACTTCTTCCAGTTCAAGAAGATGCGGCATGTGCCCAAGACCAACAAGCTGAAGGCGTTCTCGCTGAAGCCTTGCCTGTATCGCAAGCGGTAGTTGTAAAGAGGATCAGGTTTTGTTTTCAAATCAAATCGGAGATAATCGAAGCGCTTTATCCATGATATCCATGATTCATATGACGCTGAGTTTGGACTAGCATCTGAGGCGGAAACAGCTCATAAAGATAGTTAAATGATAAATACATTAAACCTAATGTAGGAACCATCGCAATAAATGTTGAAAAGTATTTTAAAGATTTTTTATTTAACAAATTTAAGGTAAAATTAGACTTTTTTGAAAAAATTAATCATTTTTCTTCAGCAAAATAATTAAATATATTTTATTAAATAATTTATTTCAATTGAGATCCTTTAGTAAGCATCAAAAATATCAGGGAAACTGAAATATTAAACATTTAGATTTTCTGCTAGGATCTGGATGGTTTTTCTCATTAACTAAGTGCAGTTTTCAACAAAATTTCTTCAGAAATTAATAAATAAAACATTATTTATTTATTTATATCAATCATATTTAAATTACAGCTTAAAGAAGTTGGTTATTAGATTAAATTTAAAAATCTAACGCCTTTAAAAATTTGAATTGGTCCGAACCTCCAGCGTTAGTCAACACTGGCATCGACACTCACCACTCAACGAAGAAATCACTCAACTCACCCAACGATTGCGCCACCATGGGATCCATTCCACTCATTTGGTGGTTGTTTCGGCGCCCCACTCAGCCAAGCGACTCAAAGCGAATTAAAATTGAAAAGCGAACGGCGGTGAGTATCTGTAAGATACTCTATGCGAACAGTACCAGTTTGCTCTTCGTGCACAGCACTTCGAATATTTGTGAAGACGGTACGTTGCCCGTCGCTCGTCCATTGGTTCTAAGATTCTCAGCCAAAGTGAACAGAAGAAAAGAAAAGCGAAGAAACGAAATATAGCGAAGAAAGGCGCGCAATTCGGTTGTGTGTTTATAAATAAATGCAGAATTAAATTTATTAGCAACCACTATTCGCGCAATTTTCGCCCACGCCCCACCCCTGCTATTCCCCACTTCCTCTCTCTCTCTCTCTGTCTCTCTCTATTCCCCCAACCCCTCCACCTTCGCTCCCTCCAGCTCGTTCTCTATTACTCATTCTCAACTCAAACTCAAAAAACTCAACGTCAAAAACTTTTCAACAGGTATTCAACGACTCACCGACCGACAACAACAAATTGTCTTTTTTCGCGTTCGAATAGAAAAAAGTGGCAAAGAATTTGTTTACTAGTGTACAGTGCAACGGCAACAACAACAACTGCAGTGGAGAAAAGTGAAAACAACACAAATACAACAGCAGAAACTAACGGTTAAAGCGCGCCGCAAAGTATTCTCTTCATCTACGCGTCCTTTGCTGTGGATTAAGAAAGCAACGCAAGCAAGAAAATAAGGATTCGCAGAGCCCAGATAATTGGGTAAGTAACTGCGAAGAATGGCGCTTAATTTGATTATTTTCTTAATTTTTTTTTGGGCTGTGGTCGCGAGTTTTCGGTGGCTTTATTTTGTGATACAAATACAAGCGCACAAACGGTATGACTTCATAGGCACACACATACACGCGAGAGCAGCTTCGGCGGAGGGAGAGAGAGAGCAGCACTCTCTCTCTCCGGAGCGAGAGAGCCAGAAAAGTCACTCAACGCAATATCGCTGTATCTGAATATCTTTGCCTCTGTATCTGTGAGCTTTTCGAGTGTATCTTTTGGCACGATATTCTTTCCGATTTCTTGTTTTTGTCAACTCGCGCCCCACATTGTCGCCGCCTCTCTTCGCTCTCTTTTGGCTCGCCTTACTCCACTTTTCCTTCGTCTGTGTTTTCCTCGTTTGCTTCGCATTTCGCGGCGCAAAACGTCGCAAAAGGGTGGGAAATTCGAAATTCTTATTAGCCACAAACAGTAGCCAGGGCAACGCGCCAACACACCGATCGGCCAGCAAAGGTATTGCATAGTCAGATACTTTGACTCAGAAGATGCAAATGAAGCGAGAGGCAGGTAGCCATGTAAAAAAGATACAAATGTAGCTGGAAGAGGAAGCAGTGAAAGGGTCAGATACTTGGGAAAATTATTCAAGCATTGGAAACTTAAATTCCTAAAGAAAAGCTCCACTAATTGGAGATATAATTTAGAAGGGCTTCTTTAAATTCAGAGAAAGGTATATATGAGAAGATATTTATAGGACAAACTACGCCAACTCAACCACAAAAAGCTTCCTTAAAAATGATAAGTATCCTATATATACTAAAGATTAAATAGTAACTTAAAGGGCAGATCAGAGGAAACTGCTAGATACAAGATCAGTCCAAAACTAATGCCACAGCCACCCAAAAGCATTCATAAACGTACAGAATGTACAAGAAATTTAAAAACTAATTGAAAAACCCAATAAAAAGCTACACAAATATTAAAAACACAAAACCAAGCCAAAAACAGGGACAAACTAAATAGAAATGCATAGACGCCTAGCCCCAGCTATGTACACTTGCTGTATCTCTACCCGTTCCTCCTCTAAATATATAATTTTGGAACTACATAGAAGAATTCTTCGATGGCAGTTTCATAGGCTGGCCAAAAATCCACTGGCCGAGTATCTGAATCCCGCGGCATTTGAGACGTCACTGCGACGGAAATAGAATCGAATCGATCGGGTCGCGAGCAGCAGGCAGCAGCAGGTTTCCGTGGGCTCTTATCAAAAACATCGAGCCAACAATTCGCATTTTTGCTAGCTGCCTGGCTGCCTGGCTAACTGGCTGACTGGCTGACTGGCTGACTGATATCGAGTATAAACAAGGACACAGCGGTTGTGTTTAAGATAAGATAGGGGGGCGACACCACAACAAAGGCCACCACAGTTATGAATGGCAGGTGACTGGTTCAGTGGCTCACCACCACCAGCACCAGCCCCTTCAGTGACCCCTTCTGAGTCACGGACACACGATTTTCACCATCCCCGGAAAACTTGGCGCTGGGGCGTTGACTTGGCAACGGGAATCCGTGCTTCTTCGAAAGCAGTTGTTTACGTGGAGTTTCTACCATCTTTTTTCGGGAGGTGTGGGCTTTGACCCAAATAGTGGGTAACATTAACATAAAGCCTGGCCTGCAAGGGAGCAAGAAAAACGAGGCAGCACCAGCAGTAACGAAGCTTGCATTAGAAACCGGTTGCTGCTGCTGCTGCTGCTGCTCTTGGCCACTCAGCAAGCGACCCAAGAAGTTGGCTGCACAGCGGACAAACAGATAAAGCAACCGAGCAAAGCAAACGAGGAGTGCCAGCCAGCTAATAACTGTACAGCGAGCGGGGCGAGTGGAAAATCGGAGAACGAGTGAGGCACTGGGCACTGAGCTGGTGGCAGTGAGAGAGAGTTACACTAACGACTTGGCAGCACGCTAACCTGGCCAAAAGAGTAGCAAAGCTAAAACCTGAATTCCAACTCGAGCGTGGAGCGTAGAGCCCACAAAAAAGGTGTGTCTTTTATTAGAAGCTCTGCGAGAGAGTAAGCTCTCCGGATTCTCCGCTCTCTCTGTCTTTCTGTCTCTCTATGGAAACCTGGCTTTCTCAGCCTGGCCAGATCGCACTTTAAAGGAAATCTTCAAATGAAAATCACGCCTCATAACCGAAAGTATCTCGCAATTTACGACGCTATTTCGCCAGCTATTCTTAGTTCCCCCCTAGAAGAAATCCCGCCCTCGTTCTTGAGGGGGAAAAACCAATCTAATCTGTCAACAAACTCAATCGCACGGAACAGGAGGCAGTGGCTGCTTTCCAGCTCTGAGCTCTGAGCTACTCCGTCCTCCGTCCTCCGTCCTCTGTCCTCCTTCCTTCTGGGTTTCCGTCTTCTATTTTTATTTGCCTGTCGCATCGATTTTTACTTCTGGGGGAATAGGTTGGGGCGGCGTCTATGGGTCTATGATTAATGTGCAGAGCGCTGAAGTGGACGAAATTCTCCTCTCTTGGCAGCGGCTCGGCTCGTTTGTTTACCCATAGCTTCCTTGCCCTTCAGTCCTCCGATTCCGCGATTCGCCTCGCCGTCTGGACAGAAATCAAGTCGGGAAGTGCATGTGGGTGCGGCTACCACAAAACAGGGCGAATTTGTCATCTTTGTTGATTTTTTGAGTAGTAATTCAGCAAAATAAAGGGGGTTTTTGAGGCAGAACAACGCTACATTTTAAGGTTCGATGTTAAGTACATAAAATACCTATTTTCGAACTACTTTCAATGCTATTTGAAGGTATATTTTTATAAAAATTTCAAAGGTTTTCGTATTAATTTAATATGACTTCTATTAAGTAGGGGAATCCCTAGATTCGGTCAGAAAAGCTCTTATTATTATTGTATTTCCTTAAACCAGATATAATTACAAATCTTTCTTACTTGTTCTATGTTCTATTTCCTTTTAAGACTTGCTTTCAGTGTACTGCTGATAAGTAAAGCTCTCTGCTCGGCCTAGACCCCAATGCCATTTAAGACCAATTAATTACAGCGATATTTCAAGCAAACACCCTGAAAACCATCACATATTTCCAGTTTCTAATTTATTATTTATATTTATTTTTTATTAATAGCTTCTTGGCTTAATAGTTGTTCACAGTGCATGGGAGGCAGCGCCGCTGGATGCAGCCAGAGTTCGTTGGCCACACAAAGCCAAATGCTTTAAATAGCCATTGACAAGCGGTGCACGGGTGGTGCAGGGCGGTGCAGGGCGGTGCGGGGCGTTGCAGGGCGGCGGTGCGGAGTGGTGCCTCCGACGGTTAATGGCTGTGGGTGTGCGATTCACTCGTGGTTATGTCGCGCTGACAGCCGCCAAGCGCCGATCGGAGCGGTAATTAGTCAAGCGACACACACTCGTCATCCGCTGAGTCGTCGCCGTCACTTGAGCTGTCCAAAAGTGGCAGCCAGCGGCTAGAAAAACCCGTTCTCCTCCATTGGCTGATCCACTTCTGGACTGGTGGTCAGCGCCGTCCCAGGGTTCCCACTGCGAAATGGGAACGGATCTGGCTTATCGACGGGTTCTCATTGCAATGCACTGCCAATGCCGTCGATAAGTCTCGGCCGGAACACACCCTCTAATCGGACTGTATTGATTGACCCACTTTGCCGGGACAGAAAATGCGCGAATGTTTACGCATTTCCCACTCCTCGATATGCGTTTATTTCCCGCTGGCTGGCAAGCCCGAAAAGTATACAAGACCTCGCTAAAATCCATAATCACATACAGCAGGAAAATCGAAGGAAGTTCAGCAGCTAAGGGTTCAAAAGGTCAGAAGTGCAGCGTAACTTTATATAGTATCTTAAGTGGACTAGATGCCAGAGATTGCTATCATATTTCCCAACCTTTTAAGGCCTTAAAAACCAACTAAAGATCTTATCATAATGCTTCTCTTCAACACAACTCTTTTCTCTTAACTGCCCACTGACAGCTTAATTTGTTTTTAAATTTATTTGGCACATAACTTTATATTTATAACATAACTATATCATAACCCGTTGCGGAAATGCCGCTGTGTTTACAGACGGATGTGAAAATAGCTTTAGGCTCTCGGTATACAACGCATTTGAAATGCGATTTATTGGCAACGCTTCGCTGACTTTGGAAAATGGCAAGTTTGAATGAGTTTTGCTGTGCATTTCACTGCCCGGGGGAAATTGTAATTCCGTTGGAAAGTTCACTCACAATGACTACAGGGCTCGGTCTGGGCGTCCAGCACCTGGTTCGCGGGGAACCTGCCCTATATATACATATATGTCATCCCAGGTGAAGTGACGCCACCCGTCAGCCAGGTGACATAATAAACCGCTGATGATACATGCCCAAGCTATCCGTCAGATACACAGACCCCCTTGCCCTGTGGCTGAATAAATTGAACTTGATTTATGCTTTATTAAATGAAACTTAATTAAGGGGGAGCTGCCTGCACCCAGGGTATACTTACTCGGACTCGTTCTCGTTCTCATTCCGATTCTCAATTGAAAATGACGGGGCAGATTGCCATCTTTTGTGCTGGGGCGACACAACTCGGTTACTTTCACAATAATACTTTACTTTAGATGAGCACACAGAGAAAAAGTAGGGGAATTGTACTTAAAAGTCAGAATTGATGTCACTTTAAAGGGGAGACTTGCCCACCAAAGTCGCTTTGAAAGAATGCTAGGGTTAAAAGGCACTTAATTGTATTATAGGATTAAACCTGTATCATGAGTGGATTTCGCATTAAATATAGACTTAGTTAATAAAACAATTCCTTCAATATTTTGTTAGGATTTCGCATTAAATATGGACTTAATTAATAAAACAATTACCTCTATATTTTGTTATGAAAACAACTTATTGTGGAACAAGTAAGAGACATTTCCCTGAAGCCTCTTATGTACTTTAGAGGCAAGTTAATTCTATTTGAATGTATGGCTACTTAATCCTATTTTGGAATGCCTTTTTCTGGGTGTAAACATTCTTGGGCTGGCCTGCTATATCTCTTTCTGGCCTGCCATATATATATATATATATTGTTTGTAACGTGAAGATTAGAGACGCGCGCCAGTTGATGGATTTCACCTCGACCTCCTTCAATTGAGGCGAATGCTCGGCGATCTTTTTGGGTGTCGGCGGCGGCATCTTGCAAATATTTGCCACAAAACTCTAGAAATAGTTCTCGATTTGATGCCATAGCTGGTGATGCCGACGCTGATGCTGATGCTACAGCAATTGGTGATGTCATCGTTGATACGAAAATAAATCATTGGCGAGCGTACCCACACGTATCAAACAATTCGAGCGACTTAATTTGTTTTGCTTTGCTTTTAGCTTGCTGTAAAGATAATGCTCTGCTGATTCATCACCGATCGGGGCATCGGATCTAATCGCCGGGCCCTGCAAAAATGAGCTGCATTTGCATTTGCGTTTTCGGCTGCCACCGACGATGATGTCAACATTGCGTATGCGCAACCTTCAACTATGGGAACGAGCGCGCTGCCAAAGTAATGGCCATACACATGGTCTGCGAGAATAAATAAAAATAATATAAATTAGATGTTTGTCTGCTTTTCTCGTTCCCAACATACATATTTCGTGTGTGTTGTCTCGATGATGACGCCACCGGAGAGGAGAGTTGATTCCCAACTGAAACAGAAACAGAAACAGAAACCGAATCAGAAACAGCCACCGTATTATAATGCCCCAGCTAGTCAGCTAGTCCGTGGCTACAAAGTAGTGTAACATTTGGTATAGACTTTGGAGAACCCCTTGAAGAAGCCTCGGCTAAACTGGTTCAGCTTGTTTTCCTTGTTTGTCTGTCTCGGGACCGATGGCGGCGAGGGCCCTGAATCAATTAAACACTAGAGAGTATATGTAGCAAATTGACCAGGCAATCGGTCATTGCTTCGACGGGGCCAATTGAGCTTTGTATCTGACGGAATATGGAATATGGAATATGGAACCTTAACCATTCATTGGCTCTTTTCTGGGCGCGGCTGCATAGCGTCAGGGTCCACAACGGAAGGGGTTTTGATATGGGAACTGGGGAGAGATTGCCAGCGAGAAGCGAGAACATGATGCCGCCTCGACTTGCCGGCTTATATAAGCCCCATATACGCGTATATATAGATATATAGCCGACTTATGTCACTGCTTGAACTTGAAACGTGAGCTGGCGTCGATCGGCGGACTGTTTTCGGTTTATTCAAAAGGACTGGCTCGACGGCTGTGTGATTTCCCATGCACTTAATATTTAATTACTTAATTACGCGTGCCTCATCCGTACTCAGTCTACTTAATAATAGATCTGCAGAGTCTGATTATTGTTGTGAGGGGTTTATGGTCTCGAAAGTTTCTCGGATTTTACTATGCGCTTTCCCTAGTAAAAAGCTAAATCCAATTTGCAGTGCGCGTACGCAGTTCGCAGTTCGGCTTTTAATGGACAATTTCTCTCTCTTGTATTACAGCTCGCTGGAAATCATAGCCGGAGAAGTTCTCGAGGCCGTTCGAAGTGAGTACAAAGTACAGAGTACATGACATCATGACATCATATCCGCCTCCTGTGGGCGATGTCCTGGTTGTGTACATAGACCCCCACAGGCTTTGGCGCCAGCGCAAATTGAGCAAGTTCTGGGGCACTTAATGGCGTGGTTTATGCCCCAGACTGTGGTCTGCAGACATCTAATGAGCCAGAGGCGCCCACACACTCCCGCATGAGCCCGAGGAGGGGGCACTTCCGGCCACTTTAACTACTAAAGCCTCCACTCTCCACTCTCCGCATCTCTTGCAGACCCACCCAAGCTGCTGGCGTAGCCGGGTTGAGCCAGAGAAGCCAAGATGCCGGCGGAAACTAAGCCATCCGCACCCGCTGAGCCGGAAACGCCGACCAAGAGCAAACCCAAGACCAGCTCCTCCACGTTCTCGAAGGCTGCCCTGGCCAGGGTCACCCTGCTGGATGGCTCCATCCTGGACGTGACCATTGATGTGAGTGCCGAATTAATCATTCATTTAAAATATATACTTATAAATGCATCTCTCTCTCAATCAGCGCAAGGCCAAGGGTCGCGACCTGGTCAACTCCATCTGTGCCGGGCTGAACATCATCGAGAAGGACTACTTCGGCCTGACCTACGAGACGCCCACAGATGCGCGCACCTGGCTGGATCTGGAGAAGCCGGTGGCCAAGTTCTTCCGCACGGATCCCTGGCCCCTGAACTTCGCCGTGAAGTTCTATCCGCCGGAGCCGTCGCAGCTGCAGGAGGACATCACGCGCTACCACCTGTGCCTGCAGGTGCGCAATGACATCCTCGAGGGCCGCCTGCCCTGCACCTTTGTCACCCACGCCCTGCTGGGCTCCTACCTGGTGCAGTCCGAGATGGGGGACTACGACGCCAAGGACATGCCCACGCGCGCCTACCTGAAGGACTTCAAGATCGCCCCCAACCAGACGCCGGAGCTGGAGGACAAGGTCATGGATCTGCACAAGACCCACAAGTAGGTTTTCTTCGGAATTTAATAGGATTTTTAAATTATTTTATATTTCTGTTCATCCGCAGGGGCCAATCGCCTGCCGAGGCTGAGCTACATTACCTGGAGAATGCCAAGAAGCTGGCCATGTACGGCGTGGACTTGCATCCGGCCAAGGACTCCGAGGGCGTGGACATTATGCTGGGCGTGTGTGCCTCCGGACTGCTGGTCTACCGCGATAAGTAGGACCCTCTCTCTTTCTCACTCTCCACAAATCCTTTTATATTAATTTCTGATCCTTTGTAGACTCCGCATCAACCGCTTTGCCTGGCCCAAGATCCTCAAGATCTCGTACAAGCGCCACCACTTCTACATCAAGATCCGTCCCGGTGAATTCGAGCAGTACGAGTCCACCATTGGCTTCAAGCTGGCCAACCACCGCGCCGCCAAGAAGCTTTGGAAGTCCTGCGTGGAGCACCACACCTTCTTCCGTCTGATGACCCCGGAGCCGGAGAACAAGTCCACCATGTTCCCGCGCTTTGGCTCCAAGTACCGCTACAAGGGACGCACTCAGTACGAGAGCCGGGCCACGCCCGTGGATCGCACGGCCCCGACCTTTGACAGGACCCTATCCGGAGCTCGTCTCACTTCCCGAAGCATGGATGGTGGTTATGACCTTGTCCTATATAGCTTTATATACTAATTCCTGTCTTTCTTAACCAGCCCTGGCCATGGCCGAGAAGGAGAAGGTGGCCCGCAAGAGCAGCACTCTGGACCATCGAGGAGACCGCAATGCCGAAGGCGCTGATGCCCACAGCCGCAGTCCCATCAAGAACAAGAAGGACAAGGTAACCTAACCAGATATAACCCCAACTAGTGCCTGAGGATGACACTTAGCTGATAATGAGATGAACAGATGTTTAACGACGAGAGTGTTTCTTTTGTACTTTCTTCTCGGTTTGTTACTAACTCACAACCACTCACAACCAAACAAACACACACTACCAACCACTCCGATGTGCTCGTTATGTCCCCTCGAATAATATAATATAAACACATAACTTAACCCCCTAAAACACTAACCAGTTGATGCGACAATCGAGCACCGGCACGGCCTCGGCCTCCTCGCAAAGCTCCCTCGAGGGTGACTACGAGACCAACTTAGAGATCCAGGCCGTCGAGGCTGAGCCCCCCGTTCAGGTTAACACTTTACTACCTAAGAAACCGAGTCTCTCCTCCGATTTCCTCTTTAAAAATATATTTTGTTTCGCCTTTGAACTCTGCTCTGCTTATCGAATGTTGTGATTTGAAGCCTCCCTCTGAGTTTATCCTTGTTTGCTCAGCTTAGGGCCTCTGTACCCCGATGTTAAGTGGACTTATTAATTAATTTATATATCTTTTGATTTCATAACCGACTATCCCTCCTCTAACCACCCTCTGGCAGCCCCCGAGAGAGCTGTACCTTGACATGATGGTAATTTCTGTGCAATTTCTGTGCTGCAGTTCCACCAAGTGCCGTCAACTATCTGTTTTCTGTTTCTGTGTGCAATCATTTCCTCTATCTTATCTTGAAACCTCTCTCCTTATTGAGTGTTTAATTTTAGTTTGACCTTAGTTCTTTATGTGCCGTCTATAAAATGTTTATACGAACCCTTCCCGAGCTCTGTAAATACCGTCTAGGGCCAAACACACCAGTACAGTCCACACAGAACATGCATTGGCACTGAATATGCGATCTACTAAAAAATAACATCTGTACTTACTGCATTCCTATTCGTTTATCGTCTAACCATTATGATTTCATGGCTTGTATGTAAATCTGTAGCATGTTGGCTTTTCCGCCCCAAAAATCTGTCTTTCCTTGGATCCTTCGAACTCTTACTAACTCATTTGTGGTTTGTCCCTCAGGACGAGGAGAAGGAGGCCAAGCTGCGCGAGAAGAAGCAGAAGGAGAAGGAGGAGAAGGAGCGCAAGGAGAAGGAGAAGCGGGACTTGGAGGAGCGGAAGAAGGCCGAGAAGGCGGCCAAGGCAGCAGCTGCTGCAGCTGCCGCAGCTGGATCAGCAGTTAACGGTAAGGATATCTATTAAATCGCATCTTATTTGCAAGAGAAATAAGTAGTTGACTCATTGGTCCATTGAAGACCCAAAAATTCATATATCTGACGTCTTCTTGAAAGCATAGTTTGGCCAAAAATGAAATTATAGGCAAATGCCATATATATTCTGAATCGCCGTTAAAATCCTAATTAATTAACAATTAAATATTAAAAAAAGAGAATAAATTTTTTTTTGACAATTTTTCAAAATTTGATAAGGGGTTACATCATTAAAATTGTCAAAAATTGGCTAAAAATTTATTTTCTTTAATTTCTAAACTCTATGCAGATTAATTAACCAAATAAAAACTAGCATAGGAAAGCTTTCCGAATTGAAATTAAGGCTGTTTTGGCTTAGTTATGGATATTTTGTATTCTGATTTGTCCATAAATTTAGGGTATAAAAATAAAGACTAAAAATGTGTATATCTGAGGTCTTCTTGAGAGTATATTATGGCCAACAATGAAATGATGGGCAAATGCCATATATATTCTGATTCGTCGTTAAATTCTTAATTATTTGACAATAAAATATATTAAAAAATTAAAAAAAAAAATTTTCTCAATTTTTGAAAATTTGATAAGGGGTTACATCATTAAAATTGTTAAAAATTGGCCAAAAATTTATTTTCTTTAATTTCTAAACTAAGTATGCAGATTAATTAACCAAATAATAACTAGCATAGAAAAGCTTTCCGAATTGAAATTAAGGCTGTTTTGGCCAAGTTATGGTTATTTTTAACTCTGAATTGTCTATAAAATTAGGGTATAAAAATAAAGACTCAAAATGCGTATATCTGAGGTCTTCTTATGAGTATATTATGGGCAAAAATGAAATGATAGGCAAATGCCATATATATTCTGAATCGTCGTTACAATCTTAATTATAGCTAGCTATGGTTAATATTAATTCTGATTTGTTCAATAAAATAGGGTATCAAAATACCGATGCAGCAGGTGGGCTCCGGTTTCCACTTTAGCATAATTGATAGCACTTCTCTCAGAGATTTCAAGTCTCAAGGCATTTCCCTTGACTATTGTAACCTAAATATATAACCTAAGTGTAATTTCCTATCTTAACCCTCAGGCAATGATGAGCTGAACGATTCCAACAAGTCGGACAAGTCCTCGGGCAGACGTGTAAGTATATCCTTGAACTAGAATAACCAGACCTAAGCTAGATTATAGGATTCGTAGAGTTAAGACTAAGCTAAGCGATAGCCCCGCACTGAATGAGCCCGCCCGCCCGTCCGCCCTCGTGTACATACTGAGTCCCTGAGCCCCCCGTCCCTTACGTTCTTAACCCACCCGAAACCCACTCCACCCAGATCACCTCACTTAAGTTGAACCCGTAAGTTACGATAGTTTGTAGTGCAACCCGAAGTTGGTCTTAAGTTCACCCATTGGTTTATATCTATATCATTTTCCTCGTTTAATTTGATCCCTCCCTTTTCTTTTCGTTTATTTTTGATTTGAATCCCGAAAACGGACGAACGGACGAACCTCCAGGGCGTTGGCATATTCTCCTCGGGCCGCAAGAGCAAGAGCGGCTCCCCGGCCAAGGACGCCGGCAAGGATAAGTCGGGCAAGGACAAGGACAAGGACAAGGACAGGGAAGTGGGTCGGCTTGGTCTGGTCGTTACATCGGGTCTGGGCGATGGTCAGCAGGACCAGGATCTGGAAGAGGCGGCCAGGAATGCGGCCAAGAACCGGGGATCCACCACGCCGGGAGGAGTGACCAGGCAGTACGAGTATGCCGTGGATGCCGATGGCAATGCCAGTCCCACCAGGAAGTCGTACACTCCGGGTGGCTTCCGCTACGACCAGGATCCCAACTCCAGGAAGTCCGGTGCCGACGGACAGGAGCAGCTCTCTCCCACCTCGCAGCAGAAGAAGATCGGCCTCGCCTTCAACTACGCCCCCGGCAACGAGAACGCCCTCAAGGAGACGGCCGAGAAGCTGAAGGCCGGCCAGCTGTCGCCGCGCACCCAGGACAAGCTGAACCGTGGCCAGCTGTCGCCCAAGTCGCGGGCCAAGCTCCTGCAGGATCCCCTGCTCTCGCCCACCACCCGCGCCAAGCTCCAGGGCAGCGCCGTGGACGCCGCCGCCGTTCCTCTAAGCGACTCCCAGAAGCGATCTTATTCCCCCACGAAGGGTCCTCAGGGCTACTCCTCTGGTGCTCCGGGTGTCTACAAGCCCATCTTAGATAACACTGCCGACTTCCTGGAGTCGCAGCGCTATGCCAAGGAGCCTGGCTATGTGGGTCCTGTGGCAGCTGGAGATGGTTCTGCTGCAGGAGCTGGTGCTGGCGCTGCCGCTGGTGCAGCTGCAGCTGCTGCTGGTGCTAAGAAGCCTGGCTCTCCCAAGAAATCTGCATCGGGAGCTCCAGGAGCTGGAGCAGCAGCTGGTGCAGCAGCTGCAGCCGCCGCCGCCGCGGCAGCTGCCAAGCCCAAGAAGAAGCGCGTCAAGATCATGGTCATCACCTCGAAGTTCGATCCCTCGACCAAGCGCATTGATGCCGAGAACGGAACCATTGAGCACTCCACCGGCATCCTGGACCCCGCCACGGGACGCATCGACACCAAGTACGGTGTGATCGATCCCAAGAAGGGAACCCTGGAGGCGCTGAACACCCAGACCGGCAAGAAGGAGGTGTTCCAGGGCGATGTGGACAGCAAGACGGGCAACCTCCACTTGGTTTCGGGTGTGGCAGATCCAAAGACAGGACGCCTGGACGAGACGCTCGGCCAGATCGTGTGCATCACCCCGCAGGACAATCCGGTGGTGGAGCTGACAGTGATCACCAGTCGCATTGATCCCGCCACCGGCAAGATAGACACCGTCAACGGGGACGTGGAGCGGTCGTTGGGCGTCCTCAACCTGGACACTGGCCTCCTGGACACCAAGTACGGAGAGATTAACACGCGCACCGGCGAACTGAAGGCCATTGATCCCAAGTCGGGTAAGATTGTGGTCAGCAAGAATGTGAAGGTGGACCCGGGCACTGGCCAGATCACCATTCTGGGCGTGCTGGATCCCAAGACGCACAAGATGGACCCCAGCCAGGGGCGGCTCATCGAGGTGGGCCAGCAGATCGATCCCATTGTGGAGGTGACCTCGCTGGCGGGCAAGTTCGACTCCAAGAAGAACATCATCGATGCCAAGACGGCTCAGGTGGAGACCTCCGGCGGTCAGTTCGACCCCAAGGCCGGCAAGATCGACACCAAGTACGGGCAGATCGACCTGGTCAAGCACACGATCACCTTCAACGACCCCAAGTCCGGCAAGACGGTGACCAGGGACATCAAGATCGAGCCCGCCACCGGCCAGATTGTGCTGAAGAACCAGGTCAACCCGAAGAACAACAAGCCCGACAAGGACTACGCCAGGATCATCTCCCTGAGGATCGTGCAGCAGCGCGTGGACCCCGCCACCAAGGCGCCCATCACCCAAGTCAGCGCCTCCAAGGACAAGGACATCGTGGTGGACCCCAAGTCCAACCAGATCTGGGTGCCCACCGGGGCCAGCGACCCCGCCACCAAGGAGCTGCAGTACATCTCCAGCAGCGTCGACCCCAAGACCGGCTACGTCATCACCATCTACGGCTACCTGGACCCCAAGACCAACGAGATCAAGAAGCAGACCAAGCTCGACCCCAACACGATCAAGATCGAGCCGACCTCGGGCAAGATATACACGGCCACCGGCGAGGTGGACCCCAGCACCGGGGAGCCGCTCTACGCGGCCACCCAGGTGGACCCCGAGTCCGGCGAGGTGTACACCAAGCTGGCCCGCGTCGACCCCAAGACCGGCAAGATCGTGATCGTGCGCATCCTGCTCATCTCGAAGACAGACGAGCGCGGGCGCCCGGAGGAGATCGATCCCTCCACCTGCGAGATCGATCCCGTCTCCGGTCGCGTGCTTAAGTTCTTCAATAAGACCGTCTATGTATACAATATGATTGACCCCGTCACCGGTGAAATTGTGCAGGTGGACCCCAACGATCCCCGCTTCGCCGGCGCCCGCACCACCGTCACCCACACGATGACCCTCACCGGGGAGATTGACCCCGTGACCGGGCGCATCAAGAGCGAGTATGGGGACATTGACCCCAATACGGGCGACATCGATCCCGCCACCGCCGTCACGGATCCGGTGACCGGCAAGCTGATCCTCAACTACGCCCAGATCGATCCCTCGCACTTCGGCAAGCAGGCCCAGGTGCAGACCACCACGGAGACGGTGCCCATCACCCGGCAGCAGTTCTTCGACGGCGTCAAGCACATAGGCAAGGGCGCCCTGCGCCGCGACTCCGAGGGCAGCTCCGACGACGACATGACCGGGCAGTATGGCACCGACCAGGTCAAGGACATTGTGCTGACCAGCTCGCAGGCTCAGGCGGCGGCCAGCGGCAAGCTGGGCAAGCCAGTGAGCACGCCCACGGTGGTGAAGACCACCACCAAGCAGGTGCTGACCAAGAACAACGACGGCGTGACCCACAACGTGGAGGAGGAGGTGCGCAACCTGGGCACAGGCGAGGTCACCTACTCCACGCAGGAACACAAGGTTAGCTCAGGGGACACTCCACTCACTCTGTGATCCTTTTGGCAGGGATTTGACTTGATTTCGGTATCTTTCCTTGGAATTTTCTATAAGCCACGAGGAAGTCTTTCAAATGTCTCCTGAAATCAACTCAAAAAGGATGCCAAAAGTATGCAATGAAATATTTTTAGGTTTCAAAGGCCTTGTTATACTTTAAAGCATACTTTTGGGTGCCCTTTTGGGTGATTTCTGTGCAAGATTAGATATTTCCTAGGATTAAGAGGATGATTCTAGGAAAAGATTAAACCGATTTCAATTGAAATCTTTAAAGAAGGACAGCCGGAACCACCTCTTATTTCTCTTTTTGCGCTGTGCTTTCCAAATTATTACTACTACAACTTCCGCCACCGCCTAACTTCCGCCTATTTCCGTTTCCTGTTGCTGCTTTAAGTGTTGTATTTGTGTTTAAATGTTCCTTTTCCGCAATGTACGCACTAACCCACTGAAAAACCACTCCAACTCCACTTGCCACGTAGGCTGATGCAACACCCACCGACCTGAGTGGCGCCTATGTCACGGCCACCGCTGTCACCACCCGCACCGCCACCACGCACGAGGATCTGGGCAAGAATGCCAAGACCGAGCAGCTGGAGGAGAAGACGGTGGCCACCACCCGCACCCACGACCCCACCAAGCAGCAGCAGCGCGTAGTCACCCAGGAGGTGAAGACGACGGCCACAGTGACCAGTGGCGACCAGGTAAGATCGCCATCAAGGAGCGAGCAGCGAGCATGGCCTGCCCTCACCACCGAGTACTTTGCATGATTGTTATTATTATTTCGATTTGATTTGTGTATGATTTTGTGGCGTAGTACCAGAGGCGGGACAGCGTCTCCTCGACGAGCTCCGGCGACTCGGGCACGCCCATCGACGGACCCTACGATGGTGCCAGCGTGGTGCGCACAGACAACCAGGTGGGTCCCCGCATGCCACTTTTGAATACTGCTTGCCCTTCTCAGCGCTTTTACTGCCTATACTTAGAAGTTCCTAAAGTTCCCCTTGTAATATGGAAACTCCTTGCTATTCCCCGCCAGAAATCTCCGCTGTATACGACCTCCGCCTCGGGCTCTACTCCAGGACCGCATGTGGAGAGCACCCGCGTGGTGCTGGGCGAGGACACACCCGGCTATTCCGGACACGGCGAAATCATCTCCACCCAAACCGTGAGCAGCAAAACCCGCACTGTGGAAACCATTACCGTAAGTAGCCTGGATAACTCAGAACCCTTTCGACGAGGATGAGTAAGTAGCCAGAGGTAGGCCTCTCCAGACTATCTATCTGTATCCGAAATATATTTCCTGTACACGTACTTGCGCCGCACTGTAAATTCCATGCTTAGTCCTTGTTCGAACTGGGTTCAGGTGATGAAATCTCTATAAGATCTGGTAATGAATAATATTTTCTATAACTAGTACAAAACCGAACGCGATGGCATCGTTGAGACCCGTGTGGAGCAGAAGATAACCATTCAGTCCGATGGAGATCCGATTGATCATGACAAGGCCCTGGCCGAGGCAATACAAGTGAGTATCCGAAGGTTGAGTATCTTGAGTTCACAATACTATATTATTTTTATGCCTTGCAGGAAGCGACGGCCATGAATCCAGACATGACCGTGGAGAAGATTGAAATTCAGCAGCAAACGCAGTAGATTTTATAAAACTATTTCTAAAAGAATACTTCTGAGGATTTTCTAAGTAAACCAGCACACACAACACACACCACACACCACACACGAACACCATTACCACCCACGCATAATGCAGCACTTGCAGTACACCTTTTATACAAGCTACATATATATGGCTATATCTCTATATATACCAACGACCTCGAGCTGATGACCCCGACAACCAACACATGACATAACAATAAGAATAGCATCCCAAGTATCCGATTATCCAAGTTACTACCGTCTATGAGCAAAACGCATCCACATGTTTATTATTTTTATTTTTATTACAACTGTTGTTTATAATTACTTTTTATTACGTCTATTATATATATTGAATGTGCAAGGCAACAACGTTGAAATGAAATGAAATGAAATGAATTGAGAACTCTATATATTGTAAACCACGATTGCATTCAAGAATAAAGAATAAAACCTAAATGTACACACAAAACAATTACGTATGAGTATTCGCACTTCTCTGGCAAATTGCCATTCGTTTTCAATAACGCCACGGACCGCTGAATATTTGATGAGCCATGGAGGTCCGCACGGTGGCTCTGTGGCTATGTGGCTATGTGGCGATATAAATCAGCAATCCACTGGGGCCTGGAGCCGAAAGCCCCACACTTTTTGCACACACAACGTCATCGCAATTAAGTGAAATTACCGGCCAAATAGAACACAAATGAACCCATTGCGACCCGTCCGAGCACATGACCGGGCGATAAGGACTCTGCATTAACATGAAATCCAATTCGCAATGCAGTTCCCCGCCCGGAGGTGGTGCCAGGGGGGGTGAAAGCGCGACAACTCGGGGTAAAACGATTGTAATGCAATATTTATGCATCTGGCAGGCGGGGAGAGCGGAGAGGGGAGTGTGTCGAGTGGTCGAGGCCCCGCTAATAATATTACGTTCTCTGCCAGGAATTTCAGTTTGCTATTTATACCCTTTGTTTTACAACAGCCGAGGGTATATTTGTAGGGGAAATAGTATTTAGGTTCTTATTTATGGTTAAATAAATCAATATAAGTAACATATATCAGTTTTAACAAAAAAACCTATAACCTTCTTGCTAATTTAACACAAAGATATTCTGCGGTTTCGGGTAAGTGCTGAAGTATCTAAGTATCTATATCTATAGTATTTAGGTTCTTATTTATGGTTAAATAAATCAATATAAGTAACATATATCAGTTTTAACAAAAAACCTATAACCTTCTGGCTAATTTAACACAAAGATATTCTGAGGTTTCGGGTGAGTGCTGAAGTATCTAAGTATCTATATTTCTGTGGTATTATTCCTGCCTCGTAATCTTAACAAATTTTAGCTAAAATCTTTACTAAACATATGCACTATATTCACGGGTATCCTTGTATTAATAGAGAGTTGAATTACCTTTTTAAGCCCTCCAACTAAAGCCAAGTCTGATCAGTACTTCCGCGTCGAGACTTAATTTATTTGTTTTTAGCCAGCACTTTTTGTATGCAATTTTTAATTCGCCAGCAGGACATGCAAAAAATGTCAGCTCATGGCCAAAACAGAGGGGAGTGCTCGTGTCGAAGGGAGGTTTTTCCAGAGGGGAAAACGGAGGGGGCTAAGGTACAGGTACCGCGTAAAAAGCCGTAATTAAAGTAGAGCGTACAAGGTGACTGACTAATGCATTGATTCATAGTTTAGATATAAAGCGCGCTCTCCGCCGATAAAATGCCAGCCGAAAGGCGTTCACATGCTGAAATCATGCGCTCAATTCCGCCGGCCGTCAGTTCGGTTCAGTCGGTTCACCTGGGGTTGCCAAGAATTTGCACCTGCATGTCCATGTCCCGGACACGGACTGGAACGAGGGGGAGTGCAGCCCGAGGGACACGATAACCGCATTGAGCTCCACTGGCTTCATGCATTTTTTAAAAGCGCGCCTCTGGGAAATCCTCTTGCGAAAATTTCGTTGCACGTTTGTGTTTTACACCAGGAAAATTCCAAAATATATATATATATAAATATAAATATATATATAAAAATTCAAATTTATAGATGAAAATACGGCATGGGGTTGGAAAATGGGAACTCGACTTAAGCACAAGAATAGAGCGTATAATATTACGATATCTGGTTATTTCAGAGACTTTAAAGACCTTAAAAGTATATTAAATATTCGGAAATAACAGCTTATTAATATACTATTTAATAGGTATATAGGTATATTATTTATTTCTGAAAGTGTAATATTTTGACGAACCTCCCTGCTGCATATTGCATGTTGTTGTGGTCAGCGGTCGGAAAAGTTGTGGCAAATTATTGCATCAAGTTGGTGGCCGTTGTTTTAGTTTTTTGTTGTTCTTCGCGGCAGCCGGCAAGGTAATGGAATATCTAAGTACGACCGCGGAACATTAACCTTCCGATGCATCGATCCGTCGAGCTGTCCCATTCCGGGGACTCCCCCGCTTGGGAGGGAATCAGTGCAAAAAATCAAAAGGCAGACCGGCAATTTTCGAGGCATTTGCGACGCGACGTCGCCAATTAGATTTGATGACCGTTTTGATTCCGGTCTCCAGCTCCACCAGGCCGACCAGGTGGGCGTCAGCCAAACCTCCTCCAAATCAGAGGAGAATATTCAAATTGTCCTGCGAAAAGTGCGGGAAAGTGCGGACAGTCGGTGGCCATCCAATCCCTGGCTCGTGAGACTGCAATTTGCATGTCTGTCGGGGAGTACGCCCTCCACTGGGTTAAGTAATTGCTCCATCACCCGCGGCGGCAAAAGGTCGAGCAACAAGTGGAGGAGGTAATTATGGGAGTAAGAGCGGCGGGGGGGACGAGCACCTTTGGGAAAGTGCAGCGCGCTTACCCCTTCCGCTCGGCCTGCTCTGCATTTGTTTGTAAACAAATGCCCGAACCCTCCGTTCCGTTCCGATCCGGATTCGGATGGAGGTAATATCCTAACGCCTTGGAAGTCCTTTCGCTCGGAGAGAGCGCAGCGCCTGCGCTCCTTCCGGCTGTCGTCCTTTAACTGTTATACCAGGACTTCCCCAGGCGGCAACTCACTTGGGGAACTTGGCATTAGGGACAGAAGGGTGCTGGAGTTGTTGAAGTGCATTAATTGCAGGGAGTCCAAGTTAATAGTCACAATCACTAGACATTCATGAAATTATAATGTTTTCCTATTAAGTTGGAACTAAAATTGATAAGTTTAAAGATTAATATTTAGTTTAATATTTAATATACTTAAGGGTAACCTGGCTTGACCTATAAAATCTGTAGGCCTAGTGTCTAAAAATCAGTAAATATATTGTTAATAAAATGTATGAGAAAAACAGAGGCCTTTTTAATAAGTTAGGCATTTGAATAATACCAACGCAGACTTTAGACGAATTAATGTCTGTAGAGAGGATCTAACCTTAAAGCTTCTAACTTCGAAATTAGAAATTAAAAATTTTTGGATCGCTTATTAAATGATAATTTAAATATCAAGCTTTATTTATTGTATTTAATATCCAGTGCTAAATAATTTTCCAAAATATGGTACTAAATTCCCCGAAAACGGAAATTCTTCCAGAGATCTCTAGCAAGTAGTAGATACCCTTTGACCAGGTAAAATATAAATAGATTATATATAGTGGTGACATTTCCGATTCCACTTCCTGTGCAGAATTATTTCCAAGCGGAAGTACAGTACTGCTCCTTGTGTAAAACTCCAATTAAATCCATGGAAATTATTACCCCTAAGTGAGCACTTCGAGAGCCTTCCGCCGCCACTTAAGGCTCTATTTTTTTGGCTAATTAATAGGCCTGCTACTCAAGCCAGGCTAATGGAATTTTCCCGTTCGGATGGACAGGTAAACTGGCCAATCGCTCAGGATATTATCATTAGGCCGCCGATTGACAGTGGCATATTTGGGGAGAACATATTTGATTTGGGCCCTTGGACAAATATTGAAAAAGCGTAATTAGCGCAGGACACATAATAATGCACTCGAGTGATTAATTAGCGGAGGGCCAGGACTAACCAGGACGAACCGATCCAGGCCAAGCACCAAAGGCAGAACTAAACTAAGCCACAGCCCTCAAAATTCACCGCACGCAGTTGGCATAAAAGTCAAAGTGGATGGAAATTTGCAATCAAATTGGAGAGGCCCGGAAAATCTAACTGGCCATTTGGCTTTATTGGCTTTTGGCTTTCGGCTTTCGGCTTCTGGCCTTCACACACACGGAACAGATATTGAAAAGAAATTTGCGCTAAACGCCTCTGATAGCCACACGTATCGCAGGAAATGGCAATAAATGCAAATGAAAAGCGATAAACACAATATCGAGGCCTGCTTCTCGGCCCGGCCGCAGTTATGGCTTATATGAACTCGTCGAAACGGGTTAACCAAAGGGGCATTTTCAATAAATACCAATTATGTTGACGACCCCAGGACCCCTGGATTTTTCGGACTTTGCCATGCGAATTATTGGTTTGGACACTCACTCCAGGGAAGGGGGCGAGTTCTTGGTCTCATTTCAGGGGGTTGGATGGAACATATGGCTCTTTTTCAGGTGGGTCATTCCATGGCCCATTTATGGAATTATGCCGGAGTATAAAAATTTGATGAGCCTCGTCCTCCGCCCCCCCGCCCCCCGCCTTTCGGTGAAAAGTTTACAATAAAATGAAACAGGGTCCCGGGAAATTTCCACGCTTCGAAATTGCGTGGCTTCTTACGCAAGCCGGGGGCCAGAGTCCCCCACTCCATCCCCCTCGAACTCTATTTTCTATCCAAATTGTCAGTTGGCCAGTTGGGGCTCCTACATTGCATGTCTTGGCCGGCATACGTGGTGGGCCCATGAAAAATTCATGGATTGCCTTTATTGTACTGCCACATAATTAGACCGCTGCCAAAAAATGAAGGTAGATTTGGATACACTATGGTTAGGCACCCTATAAAAAAAGAAGTAGTTATCAGAAGGTATATTTTATATATTTTTATATTTTATATTTTATTTATATTTTTAGTTTGTTTCAAACGGAAGCCTTCAGGGATTCCTCTTAATTTAATTAAATATATTAACAAAAAGGCATTGGGAGTGTTCTACAAGATACAGCTGTTATAGGAGGGAGTAAAAGTAGTGCTTCATCAGTATCTGTTTGCTGGGGGACTTTAGACTTTAGAACCCGCAAATTACAGCTAGAATCCGTTGGGAATTCTAAGGGTAATACGTCATTCATGAGCCTAGAGATGGAAAAGAAGCTACGTTTTCGATGTTTTTGTATGCAAAATCGATATCAAATCGATTCACATTGATATGATTACCAACTATGCTTCTTGTGTGCTTTATACTACGTTCTGTTATAGAGTCTCTAGACTTTACTAGTTAACAAATTGCATTTTTATTACTTATTTTAAGTTAAATATATAAATATATATTAAATAAATATATATATATATTAAATAAATATAAATATATATTAAATATAAATATATTAAAAATTAAATATATCATATAAGCATTTGCTTCAGAGCATTTCTATAAAAAGCGCTCACTTATAAATGTCATATTTCTTGACTCTAATCCTCTAATTCTCTACCCTTTGAAGTCGCACCCCCTGTCGTGTATACCCACCCCCTAAGGGGTACTCAAATAGAGCACCTGTCCAGCAGCAGCAACGGGGGTCGATTAGCTTTGTGTATTGGCCGCTGTCCCAGACCCAATAGATGTGTGCTGGTCCGGTCAATAAAAAACAATGCGGCAATCGCTTGATTTCCCCGCCAAGATTGCGCCCGGTTCCAGGTCCTGAAATTTGCGCGCTTATCACTTTAATGTCGATTGCCCGCAGGACCCCCTCCCCGGACTGTCTCCCAGGGGGGAGGGAGTCGTTTCGCGTAAAGGTCATTGTGTTATTAGTGGCACTGTCCCAGCTATGGCAACTAGCGTAATAGCAGCTCCATTTATATTATTAATGCCCCACATATACGCGCATGCACGGAGCGCGGAGCGGAGTTCGGCCGAAGGTTCTTTCCCCGGGCCCAATTACCGTGAAATTCCTATGATTTCTCTAAATATATATCCGGGTTTTTTGTACTTTTAAGTTTAAGTTTCCTCCGATTCCTGCTGTGACGCAGGGCGGGCGGCAAGGTGTTAAAAATAAAAGGCTCGTCACGGTAGCTAATTGAGGGCCTCGCTTGTAGCTCCCCCCTATGTGTTTTGTCCGAAGGACACTCTCTCTTTCAGCCAGGTCCTTTCAGGTGTACTTAGCAAATTGCTGGGCAGCCGTTGCATAATGGATGAAGTGCAAACACAAGTGCGCCGCGGCACCGAACTTGGACTCCATTTTTTCGCGCTCCCAAAGAGGTCAGTCAGCATTCCAAATAGTGCGTAATTTTCGGGCCTTTGTGCGATTGACACACGCATGTCAGGCCCATTACCACCGGATCGGCATGGGGGAGGGGCTCCCAACCCCTATACACACTGGGAAAAATATCTATTGAGTATTTGAGGAAACAGCCAGTGATCTTGGGGGGTTTTTGAAACCAGCAAGAGCTTCTTTTAGGGTTCAATCCTATTATAACTTTGAGCATGCATAACTATAACCCTATTATAACTTTAAGGCAGTTGAAAGCATCTCTGATCAAATAAAGTAACCCCATTCTGGATCAGCATCAGCAGGCGAGTCGAATTAGCCTTAATCTTAAAGCTTGCCGCCTTGGATTTCCCTAAAAAGTATAGTTATTCAACTTGTAACTAAAAATAACAGATTTTCTTAAATAAGAACAAAATAAAGGTCACCTTTTCCCAAGTGCACCTAATTCCCTTCGAAATTGCGCACTTCGAGCCGGGGTTTTCCATGCACCTGACGCACCACCCACCGAACCACCGAACCACCGAACCGCCGAAGGAACCACCACGCCCATCCATCAGAAAAAGATAATTTACCAGCAAAGGGCATATCGATCGTGTGAAGCTCGCCACGATTTTCCTTAGCCCCCCTTTCCCCTTTCCCACTTTCCATGGGTTTTCCGCCCGAATTGCGTGCCGTGATGTTCAATTTTCCGTAGAGCCGGGCCAGAGTGGACAAACGAAACCGCAAATGGAAAAACTAAACCAACTATTTTGGCCGCCAAGGAGGTGGGACTGGCCAACATGTGTGCCGCACACATGAATTATTAATTGACAATTGCCGAAAATGTCCATTAACCAGTACAAAAGAGGCGGCAGGATGGGGAGTACCAGGAGGCGGAGGTCCAGGAGTTGGAGTTGCCGGGAAAATTTCAATTTCAGGCTAATGAAAATTATGGCAAAACCGGGGTTAGTTTTTCCAGCCACATGCAGGTGGTTCCAGTTTTTCCTCAAGCGCTCTTGTCAGAAAAGGTACATCTGCTGGGGCACCAAGGAGAAAGTAGGGAAACAGGGCTGCCACAGGAATCGCTAGGGATTTGAGAAGGCTCGAAAATAATATGGATAACCATTAAATCCCTAAGATTCTCCTTATGGTATTCCTGCTTATGGTATTTAATATATATATAATATACTTAAGCTCTTATAATTGAGTCTAGAAATATAATCAAGTTTAATTTAGAAGCCCTTTTAAGTTAATACAGATACTCTAAGGTAATAAAAGTCATCACAAATGATACAAGAAATGATTATTTTTCTTTTACAAATTATGAATATATATGAACTATGTATTAAGTGTGAAGAATGGCAGAAAATGCTGCGGAAAGTAAGCCCCTTGAAACACACATAAACACAGTACCTTCCACCCATTTTAAAGGGTATTTCTCCATCGGAGCAGAGAGCAGATTAGAGCCTTGTCCCACTCCAAATAACCACTTCCGGCCACTGGCTATGGCCTGCAATGCCTGTCGTATAGAAAACACGCCTAATTGCCGCGCTTCATGCCAATAGAGCGTGGCCAAAACGATCTAGGCTGGCCCACAAAGTGGCACTTGTGTATCAGTTTGGCATCAGTGTTGCCTTGAAAACGGGATGACAATTATTTCTACATTTGAGCCAGAGCAGCTCAAAGCGAAGTGAAGCATTCAAAAACGAGGAGCACGCGTCGAGAGCCAGGCATTACATAATAAATCTCCCCGCGAGCTGTGTAACAGCTGAACCAACAGCCAACAGCCAACAGCCAACAGCCGACAGCCGAGAGGAAGAGCTCACGAGTGCGAGTGTTCTTGGCCAACTGAATAGCCGGTTTTTGAGTGCGAGAGAGCCGCTGGCAGCGATTCACTGACGTGTCATTCAACTCGATCGAGTGCCCATAGAGGGAGAACCAGAGAACTCCAAAGAACTCCGAAGAACCCCAAGAATTTTAGAGAATTACAGAGAATTCCAGAGCAGCTCCGAGCGGCCCGCGGAGTGAGTGAGCCAAGCCGAACGGAATTCTGTTGAGCGTAGCGAAAACTGGCCAAGGAAAACTCCGCTTCTGGCTTCTCTTACCTTGTTTCGATTTCCAGCCAGTTGGTGCTGAGAGCCGGCAACTGTAAGGTCAAGTTCAAAGAAGCCTCTGTTTTATATTTATTTTTTGCCACGAAGATGATGCGGATTCTGGTGACTCTCCTACTGGCCGTGCTCCACGCCATGCCCAGTGTCCAAACCGTGGCTTGCGGTGGCTGCGTGGACCTGGACGAGATCAACTTCCAGAGGACTGTGGAGCGCTTTCCCTACGCGCTGATCAAGTTCGATATAGCCTATCCCTATGGCTTGAAGCACGAGGCCTTTGGCGCCTTCTCGAAGGTGGCCCACAAGGCCACCACTGAGCTCCTGGTGGCCACCGTGGGCATCAAGGACTACGGCGAGCTGGAGAACAAGGTGAGTTGGTGCCTAGAAGTCGCGGGCTAAGAGCTTCACGTACATCAATAGCGGGAATGGGGGAGAGTGTCACCCCAAGACAGTGATTAATTATTCATTTTACGTCGTGGAGACAACAAAAGTTTGCAAAAAGCAATTGCCTGTCACAGAAGATTACCTTTTTGTTTTATTATTTACTTAATGTATTTGGTAATCGTTAAGAGCTATTACAAGTATTACAAATATATACATTCATTGGCAGGCCCTGGGCGATCGCTTCAAGGTGGACGACAAGAACTTCCCGGAGATCTTCCTGTTCAAGGGCAGCATCGACGACTTCATCCGGCTGCCCAGCCACATGGACATCACCGTGGACAACCTGAAGGCCTTTGTGAGCAGCAACACTGATCTCTATATCGGCCGCGATGGCTGCATCAAGGACTTCGACGATGGACTCAAGAACTATGCCAATGTCCCCGACGCGGAGCAGGAAACCCTCATCGAGATATTCGAGGGCAGGCTGGAGAAGATGAAGAATCCGGAGGAGCAGAAGAGCGCCAAGGCCTATCTGCTGTACATGCGCAAGATCCGGGAGCTGGGCTACGGCTTCCTCGAGGAGGAGACCAAGCGCCTGCTCCGCCTCAAGGCCGGCAAGGTGGCGCAGGCCAAGAAGGACGAGCTGCTGCGCAAACTGAACATTTTGGAGGCCTTTCGAGTCAGCAAGCTGACCAAGACGGCCCCGCAGAAGCAGGAGCTGTGAAATTAAATATTAACAAAGAAACACTTAAAAACATAAGCTGTTAAATCTGTAAAACATTTTATCTACGTATATAGAGAGCCTCTTGAACGTGAATGTACAATAAAACTTAGAGATAATATCAACTTGGATTTTTAGTTCGATTTACAAAGCAGAAATTACGGGGAGAAATTAAGTTTAATTAAAAACATAATTTTGAGCTCTTTTCACACTTTTAAAATTAAACGAACGGTCCAGAAAAACAAACAAATAAAATATATAAAAAATATATATATAAAATACATATATAAACAATCCTATTCATTAGAGAAAATAATTTGTAAACAAAAAATCAAACCTCTAAGGCCTTCGTTTATCCGTTATCCGTTATTTATCCCCATTCTTGGCCAGCCCATAAGTATGCAGCATTATTTGATCGCCGAAGTACCAATAGCATTCTTTTGGGCTGCAGCACTAATCTCCATGTACGTATGTTTGCGGTGGCAGCTTTGCCGAAGGGGAAATAGCCCCACTATAGAGAAGGCTCCCATGTATGCAAGTGTTATACGAACTGCACTGGAATGACATGGGGAGAGCAGGCCATCTCCCTCTGACGATCGTGGCGAAGCATAAACGAATACGGCCTGTTTTTTCGTACTATATATTTTTCTCTGTGTTAACTATGGCTGGCATTTATTTTTTCTCTCTTTGTAAAATATGGCTGCGTTGGCCGTGCAGTTTTCTCGAATGCTCCATGGTATGAGGGGTATTGAGGGGCAGGCCCTAGGGGGGGCCGATCGTTCTTCTGTTGTTTACTGTTGTTGCTCTTCGTGGCGCTGCGCTGTGTGCGTGCGTATTGGTGTATGTGTATCTGTATCTGCGCTGGCTTTTATTGTATTTTTTTGTGCGCTTGTGTTTGCGTTGTTATCGCTCATTTTCACTTTAATGTAATTTTTTGTGTGCACTCTTTGGCGTTTGCTCTTTTGTGCACGCTGTTTTTTTGGTGGGAGTGGGGGTATGGCAGCCATATTTATTTCTGTGTGGGGAATGCACACGGAAAACAATTTGGGAGGACTTTGGGGGATTAATTTTATTGAAATAAAAATGAATTCATGTTTGCAAGCAATAAACTGAGAAAATGATAATTAGAAAACTTTTTTTTATTTTTGAATGTTGATTTCATAAATAAAATGGTAATGAAACTGTGCCATTCAATATATTACTTATAATATACTGATTTCATTATGTCAGGTGCAATACCTTATATTTATGTCGAACTGCAGCATCTTTTAAAATATATAACATATACATATAATGTGATAAATATCTAACATAATGGTTAATAAACATTAGATCCATTACGTGAGTTACACAATTTTATACACAAATTCGAAAACAGCTATTTTCTAACCAGAAGACACCTCTTTTCCTCCCAGTGCAGCAATAAACGCACTAAAAAGATGCGTTCGCCGTTGCCGTTGCCGCTGCCTTATTTCCGAAATGCGAAAGTCAATGAACTTTTTCGGTGCTGTTGTCTACGCACTCTCCTCCGGCTCCGCGGAGCTCCGCCTGTTTGCGATAACTATTTGGGTGCACTTTGTTGTGTGTTTCTGTACACCCTGTGTGTGTTTTTGGACAGCGGATACACACGCACACACGCGCGCAGAGGGGAGCAAAAAGTGAATTTATTCGGGGAAATAGTATAAATTTCCTTATCCGCGATCCACGGACCACAATCAGCACCCGCTTTTGGCAATTGTCTAGAGTTTCTCTTTATTTTTTGTTGCTTCCCAGCGAGCGACCTTTGACCCGCAGCTCTGGCAATTGGCAGAAAGTAAAAAGAGCGGAAAACTCAAGGGAAAGCATTCTGCTGGTGCTGGCAAAAAACTAAGGAGAAAACAGATTTTCACACACTCGGCAACCGCAGATTACACCCGGGAAATGATGCAAATATTTGATTTTCCAAGGCAAGTGCATTATCCATCAATCAAACTCATGCAATCATGCAATCGGCGGTGGAAACCCTTTCCCTACCCAGCCTGGGAAATTGAGAGGATCGAGAAAAGATTGTGAAGCAGAATCACCCACGCAGAAATCGAAACCCTTAGCCCTACCCTTATTACCTTAACCCCTGCCCCTTGGCCGATTAACCATTCACCTCATTTTCAGCACCTGGCAAGTGCGCAGTTGTTTCGTTAATTTCAAGGAGTGTAAGGACTCTGAGGAGTGCATAAAATGTGCAGACAGGACAATATATATCAGGGGGCAGCAATCTAGAGCAATGGAAATTGAGAAATTTATTGTCGCCGTCGAGACCGAAAAGTCATCATCATCATCATCATCTTCGCAGCGCAATGTTGCAGGTTCCCCGATGCCATCATCCGATGCCTCTCCACCTCTATCTTGGAGGGACTACCTGCTGTGAGATTTACGTTTATGCATTTCATTTTGTCGTTTTTCGTTTCGATCGTTTTTTGGCCATAAAACAGGTCTTCGGGCCGAAAAGAGACTCTTACTTTATCAGCCGCTGCAGATCGCTGCACATTTAAAATGTGCATCCCGATCCCGACTTTTATACCCATTCCCCTCGTTCTATTCCCGATCCCAATCCCAATCCCCTAGCCATTCCATTACCATTTTCAATCGCTGGTCGGGGCCTCTGCGATTCAGCACGCCTACAAGTTTGTCAACCCATAAAGAGTCACGTTGGCACTGAGGGAAAATGTTGTTAAATTAGTTAATTTCTCTGAATTATATCTCTAAAAAATATAAAATACATCCTCAGATAATTTGAAGCCTAGCAAAAGTTTAATAACTATTTAACTAGGCAGCTTTTCTTTAGCTGAGGAAAAAGAAAGTGTATTAAAGGTTGGCAGCAATCGTTATTCATTAATGAAAATAGTAGTATTATTTATTAAAACTTTGGTTCAAGGCTTCAGAATTTTGACCGATTTTATTAAAGATTCCTAGCAGATCATACACAATTTATAATAAGTTCTCAAGTACGTGTGACGTTGGGCTCTGTCTTTTCTGTGCTTTCTACAAGTGTGCACCTAAGAAAACTCATTTATAAACCTTCCCTTAAGTAGGGCCAGAACCTATTAATTTTTCTCAGTGTTTCCTATCAATCGAAGCGGGCAGCGGAGGAGGTTCGCGGCGGGGTCAGGCCCTAAACTTATGGTCATATACGCACACTCGGCAAATGCACAAAGTGTGTAATCCCCAACCCCTTTCCATCCAAGCCAAGTCCCAATCCCGGGCCCAATCCCGAGCCCAATCCCGAGCCCAATCCCGAGCCCAGTCCCAGCGATACGGAATCTGGTCGGGCGGGTCTCTGATTTTCTGACTTTCGGCCGCCCTGGGATGCTGACTTGGCTGGAAAGAAAAACATTTTCACGACTCTCTTTCCTTTGTTGATGTTTTTCGGTTTTTGCGGCCTCTATTTTTTTCTCAGTTTTTTGGTAGTGGTAAAAAACCTGCACAGGTAGTCGGTCTCGGGCCTAAACCCGATTTTCCTCGTCGCCTAATGCGCTGCCAGCTCGGGGCTTCGAGAAAAATGTTTCATTTTAAGGTTTTTGCTTTCCTCCGGCCTTCTTTGATTGCATTTTGGGGCAGCTTCTCATGGCTTAATTGGTCAGCGAAGAAAAAGACAGGCATGGGGCGGGGGGCGGGGCAGCAGCGGCGTCTTGGTCGATTGGCGTTTTGGGCCCTGCTTTTTTTTTTTTTTTTTTTTTGTTATTCATTTTCTGGCTAGCGTCACCGGCCATTGCATTTTTGGTGCCCCAAAGTCAATGACTCTTGAGGCATTTTTCGTGGGCCTCGAAAAGAAACGCTTGACAGATTCACACACGAATGCATATTGTGCACTGGAATTAATTTTCTTGGATTTTTTTATCAGCCAATTTAAGGGGTTTCGCCTTCGGGGAAATACAGGAAAATGTTTGTTCAAGTTTTGGAGGCTAAACATAGTTAAGTAGTATTGAAACTATAATAACAATACAACCAAATATAAATATTGGCACTAAAATATAACAAATTCATGTAAGAAAGCTTCCAGCAGCGACTCGAACCCTGCGAGATAGACGCGAGCGAGATAGATAGAAGGTTTAAACTTTAAAGCCTAATAACTCCCATGTTAATTATCCAATTAAAATGAAATTTAAGGGAAACGTCCTCACATAGTCATAGTAAATAAACATTAAAATAAGATTAAGCATAATTTCCTTACCGTGTAACTATGTATAATAAATAACAGCAAAACCAAAACATTGATTTGGAGAAAACCCCTGGGAAAGCTGGCGAAATGCAAACCGCCATAACCGAGCAGCGCTCCTCTGATTGAGATTCATGGTGGATCTGATAGCACCAGCATGGCTTATAGGTAAGCAACCCTTTTAGCGCCAAGGAGACTTCCCTTTCCCAGCCTCCTCCTCCTCCTGGACTGACCCTCATACTAAGTCCGCTGACGGATCATAATTAATGTCAAATAATTGGCGGAAATTTGTTTGCTATTTAATTGTTGGACTTTCACCAGGCACACTCCGCACTCCGCACTCGGCCCTCCCCTACTCTTTTGCATTCCCAATTTATTTTCACAATTTCCCAATCAATTCCCTTTATTGGACGCAATGCGGGCGCATTTTGGGTGAATTGCAATTGCAACATTTCGTCGCATTTCGGCGGCTTTGCCCACTCGTCCCGCGGGTCATTGACTTTGGAAATTTTCTGTATTTTTTCGGGAGCGCCGCGAATAAAATGAGCGAGCGAGCAGCTTTTCCGCCATTCTCCCTTCAGCGGAAGTCCATAAATAGTGCGTGTGTAGTGCGCGAGTGTGTGTGCCTGTCTCTCTGTGTTTTGTGGGTGTGCCGAATCCACCGAGGAAAATGGAAAACGGGGAGAAATCAACATGCCAGGGAATGCAAGCATTTCCCAGAGATTCCCTAAGACCTGCATCTTTTCAAGCGCGATCGCTATCGGCAATCGCCTTTGTCCTTGTAGCCAGGATTCGCGGCGATTCCCACAGAAATATGTATACTCCTTTGTTTGGTTATATATTTATACCCTTTAAAAGGGGTCTACTAATATTTAGGTTAAGTTTAACAATTAGGAATCCAAGAAAATATAATATTATATTATATATCATATAATAAGTATAATTGCATAATATTAATGTGTGACAATAAGAAAAATCATAGCATCCGATGTTGTGTTAAGTTTTCTTTTATTCCGCTGGATATTTATAGCGTATTAAATATATATATATCATATAACCTCCAAAGGGTATCTAGATTTTGCCATGAACCCAGGCAGCCAAGATCTCTTTTATTTCTAACCCAATCGAAATCGGAAAAGTCAGGGTCCGCAACACAAAAGGGCCTGGAGTCAGAAATCGCTTAAGGTTAACACATCGCAACAATGGAGGAGATCGCTGCAAGTGTCGCGACCACGAAGAAAAGAGGGTAAGAAGTTGGGAAACCAGTTTCCACATGCCTCTATCTGTTTCCCCTCGGACAGCCTGTACCTGGACCTGTTACCACTTCCCCCGCTACCACTGCCCGATCCCCATGCCAAGCCCTAAACTAATGGAGGGAGGAATGGATGCTGAGTCAGCGGCAATTGCTAAAAAATAAATAAAGGGATCCTCGCAGCCTCGCAGCCAAGATCGCGTAAGCATCGGGGATTCGAGGATCGAACAATTAACAACTGCAGGTCCTCAGGTCCCGGGCCCGTGCAGGTGCCGAAGACAAACAGCAGAAGTCACATACTCCAGGGCCAGACAAAAAGTCAGTGGGAAAACATTAGCCAAGAGAAAAGCAGAGGGACCGAAAAGGTCGAAAGGAAAACACAAAGAGGAAAGGACATGCGAGTGCACATTTTCGACTATAAAATTTATTCGCATTAATCGCCGTCAGAGATAAAATTAGGGAGAGAATAGACAAGGACGTGGACCTGGAGGAGGGGCTAAGAGGTCAGGGCCTGGGACCGGGACTGGGCCCTACTCCCGGGATGATAAGGCAACATTGACACCTTGGCCAGTGCAGGTAGGACCTGTCTGGGCATCCTGCGTCTGCCGATTGCGTGAGTCGCCGCTTTCCGAGTGCCGTTTCCCCCCCTCCTTAAAGAGAAACAAATTCGCAGACCAAGGAGCAGTCTTGGTCAAGGATCTGGGATCAGGACAGGACTGTACCGCAAGTAGTTAAGGGAAGGGGATGGCACTTAAAAATAGGTTATTTATTCATTCTAGATAAATATTAATTCGACTTTGTTAGGTTTTATACTTTATTGCACACTCCTTTACCTTATTTGTTAATATATGTTTTGAATACATTTTGGTGAGTTTGTTTTGGAAGTTAGTTGGATATTTATACTAAGAAAAACTTACATTAAGTTGTTCATAGTAAGAACATAATAACAAATTAATAACATAATAATAATAGAAAATTAAGTGAAATAACTTAATTTTCTATTATTATTATTCTAGAAAATTAAGCGGCAGCAGTTAGTTTATACTTTCTTTGTGAAGTACCTAAATATTTATATAAAATAGATGTATAATTTTATTTAAATAATAATAAGCTACAAGTATTATTATTTAAATATATTATATAGAGTTGAGCTAGTAAAAAATAAATCCAAATAATAAATAATGTACTTTATGTATTGTTTACCATTTAACTAATGTATGTTAAATAACATGACCACTTTTCTTCCGATTTAAACAGCTTAGTCTTATTATTTAGTTTTCATATATATTTTCAAGAAATCAAATTATTTTAATGTCAGATGTGAAGTAGATTTATATTTTATTAAGAACCTTCTAATATTTCATAAAGAAGGCCATGGAAAACACAGTATTTAAATACCCCGAAGGCTGTTTTCTTGTTGATTTTGTATCACTTTTTTAATTTTATATACCTCTGTATGCCTCTTATTGTATTTATTATTTATTACAATTACTTTCCGATAGCAATACCTATTTTTAAACAAATGAGTTTTACAAATAAAGTTATATTTAGTGTGTAAGATATTTTTGTACTATTAAAGTGTGACTGGCATCACTATTATTTTATTAATTTGCATTATTGATTCAGAAGGCATAGTTGCCTCCATTTTGTATTATATTCTTGATTTTGATATACCTCTGTATACCTCTTATTGTATTTATTATTTATTTATATTTCTGCCCGATAGGTATACCTACTTTTAAACAAATGATTTGTATAAATAAAGTTATATTTAGTATATAAGATATGTTGTACTATTATTCTATTATTTTATTAATTTGCATTATTGATTTGGGAGGCATACTTGCCTCCATTTTGTCGGATACTCTTCCAGCCGTGTGGCATGGCTTCTATTTCCGTCGTGGGCCTGTCCCAGAGAGATGGAGCCGGGGCAGGAGAGGCAGATGGAGATGGAGACCCATCCTGTGGCGGGTGGCAGGAGGCGGGTGGCGGCTGCCAGGCCAGGACGAGGAGGCGGCGGGCACCCCACAAAGTGGAATGAAGCGTATGCGTGTGTAATTAAGTGCGCAAAAAGACGCAAACCCAGGAGGCTGTTGGACTGTGGGTGTGTCCTTATATTTATGGGACACACTTCCGTGTGTAGGCAAATAGGAAAAGCATGTTGTTGCTGTACTCCTAGGTGGTGGTGGCGGTGGTGGTGGATAAAAATGTTGATGTAAATTGCAAAAAGCAGTTTTTATGTCCTCCTCCCCCTTGGAAATAAAAACCTGAACGCCTGTGAAGTGGTGCAAAATATTAGACAAGGGCTGTTGGTTAGTCCTTCGTCCTTTGATGTGTCATTGTTGGCCTTAGTTTCTCCTCGAGCCTCTAATTATGGCCATGCAGCCCTGGTAATACCGGTTGCCCAACACTTTTCCTTGGACAGTGTTGGCCAAAATGAAAGAAGGCCTTTACATTTTTCTTTTTGACAACTGCGCTTTTTTCTCAGCCCGGAAAATAGGTGAAAGTGTTGAAGCAATTCTACCGCGTTTCTTTAGCGAATTCTGTGAAAAACTAATAACCAAAAGCGTGAATAGCCAGGTAAAGCTATTGCCAAGTCAGAGATATAGGAAGAATGGTAAGTGTAGCAGGGAAACCCCCCAGGCAAGGCCCCTAGAAATAAGGAAACATTTTTTGGTTAGAATTCTTTGTCGGTGAAACTCAAGGTGCCGACCCGCGTCCAGCCGGAGGTGATGCCCCAGCCGGGCATGGGCGGGGTGTACACCAACAAGATGCACTACATCAAGAAGCACCTGCTGGACGAGCTGACCAAGAAGAAGTTCGCCTCGGACTTTATGCATCCCGTGGACACGGAAGAGCTTCAGATACCGAACTATTACAATATCATTCACAGTCCCATGGACGTGGGCACCATCATCAAGAGGGTGGAGAACAACTACTACCGCAACGTGGACGAGGTCCTGCAGGACTTCCACTTGATAATCCGCAACTGCTTCCAGTTCAATCGCACGGACACCAGCGTCTATCGCAAAGGCGTGCAGCTGGAGAAGTTCTTCGAGAGGACGGTGAACAACATGCCCAAGGGACCGGCTGTGCCGTGCAACAAGGATCCCATGACCACGATCAAGCTCAAGGTCAATCCCATGGCCGTGGCCATGGAGCGAGCCTGTCGCGACCAGCTGAAGAGGCTGCAGGACTTCACCAACCAGGCGGATGCCACGGCCCGCAACTTCTTCGGCCCCAAGTGGGACTCGTTCTCCAAGAAGCTGGACAAGCAGTTCTTCAAGTCCCTGGAGGAGTTCCGCTCGCATGTGGACGGCATGTTCAAGAAGTACCACGATCCGGCCAAGATGATCTACGAGAAGGCCTACGACCAGCCGGGCGGGTATGGGGGCGAAGGCTCCTACACCGTTCCCCTCTCCAGCCTGCCGGACTTGAATGTGAGTGAGCTGCTGCTGGCCGCAGAGATGACCGAGAACGGCCTGAAGCAGTGCCTCAAGCAGCCCCTGAAGGGCAAGTCCCTGGTGGAGACCTTCTGCGCCACCATAGCCCAGTTCAGGCTGAGGCTGGAGGACATCCAGTCAGCCCTTGCTGCCCAGGACTCGTCCAATAATCCCGAGGAGAAGCCAGTGGTCATCAAGCAGGAGAAGTGTGCCGCCGAGTTCTACCTTTCGAGCGATCGCACCGAGCTCCTGAAGGACGCCCTGAACGGGGACATCTCCGACGATGACCCGCACGTGGAGGTCATCGGCGAGGCCGAGCGGCGCGGCATACAGAAGCAGTTCGTCAAGCTGCCATCCTGGGCGATGCGGGAGATAGTCGCCCTGGTCTATTCCAACGAGGGCATCGTCATGGACACCGCCGAAAATCTGACCTTCGATCTCAAGAACTTTGACCCGCTGAGCGTCCAGATGATGAAGCAGGCGGTGGCCAAGTCCATGAAGGTCATGAGCAAGCTGAACCTCCGCGACATGCAGCCGGAGGAGAAGGAGGGCCTCCGCTGCAGCCTGCAGTCCCAGCTCTCGGACCTCACCCAGCGCCTCAGCCAGAGTCGCCGCAAGAACGCAGCTCCCCTCACAAGCGACAAAAGTTATAAGAACAAAAAGAACAATGTCAACCCCAGTGGTGGCCAGAAGAGGGGGCGCAAGAGGGCCGGGTCGCCCCCGCAGGCGGATGCCCAGCCAGGGCCAGGACCCACAAAAGCTGGAGGAGCTCCTCCTGCCAAGAGGGCCATATCGCCCCCCAAGGCGCGTCCACAGTCAGGAGCTGGCCCTAGAGCAAATGGCGTACCCCCAAAGCTTGGGTTCCAAGGAGAACGTAATCCATACGGGGCCTCCTCCAAAGGACGCTTTCCGCATCAAGGGCATGGCATTCCTGGACCTAAACCAACTGAAAAACCTAAGTCCAAAGGAGAACGCGGTAATAATCAAGGAGTATACAGAGCCCCGGTACGATGTGTGGGTCCTAGTGGCCCCAGGGGCCAAGCTCCTGTAGGCCGAGGACGTGGCCCTGGGCACCTTGGCCGATGTGGAAAGCCTGAAGCCTACGCCCGCTTTATGGCCAAGAACCTCAACGACTCCAGCGACGAAGATGCTCCCGACAATAAGCTGAGTCCCAAGAAGGTTAAGTTACTCAAAAAGAAGCAGAGGAAGCTGGTCCTGACGCCGGGCAACGTCCTTCACAGCGATCTGTCGATGAGCAGCAGCAGCAGCAGCAGCAGCAGTAGCAGCAGCAGCAGCAGCAGCGCAGGATCTGGGCCAGGATCTGGATCGAGTGGCAGCAGCTCCGACAGCGACGATTAAGCATATTAAGCTATTAATTATTATAACTACTTTTACTTAAATGCTTTTCAATAAAGCAAAACATTTAAATATATAACTTAAAGACATTTTCCAACCTCTCTTGCAGAAGATAATTTAATTACAATAATAAATGAGACCTAGGAATCCTCATCGCAAATTTATGCAAGACTCAAACAGAAGCTGGGAAAGGAAAACTGCAATCTGCGATGAGAGATTTTCCGATCTCCGATCTGCAGCCTCCGAATCTCGGCTGTCTTTGCTGCGATCACGTAGCCCCGGCGAATTTTCACGACAAAATTATGCAAATTTCCCAACTTTCTCACGATCCAAAGGATGTTCGCACTCTACCTGACACCCATGACACCCAGAGTGCGCAGTCAAACTGGAGCGGAGATCGGCGGAAGGAGAGGGAAATTTGCATAGGATTTTCACTTGGCGAAAAGAGGAAAAGGGGTGAGGTTCCAAGGATGCGGCACTCTCATTTGCATAAGAAGCCTCGAGGTTTGCGAAACTGCCAAAAGACCAGAGGGAGCGAGGGAAATGGAAAGTGAAAGCTGGCCGGGAAAATGGGAAGGCGAAATGCCGCAGAGAGACAGGGGTTAATTACGGGCCCAGTGGACGGCGGCGCCTTGCTCACAGCATGCCGACACGCTCGCACCTGAGTCCTGAGCGCCGGAGTCCTGCCGGCAGCAGGGGGTTGAACAGGGACGGCGATACTCGCCGCTCATTTGCATAAGGTCCTCCACGGCGAGGTCCTCGGAGGTCCTCGGCGTCGTCCACATGAGATGTGCATGCAATTTACATTACGAAAAATTATGTAAATCACGCGTGCAAAAAGGAGACGTTCTCACGCTTCCTCCGTCGGCTCCTTCGGCAGTGTCCTGTAGCGAGGTCCTAAGTGATCAAAGGGTGCAGCAGCAGCAGTGTTTGGGTTTCTGCACACCGGGCAGCAAATCAATTTTGATCGATTTTCATTTAGCCTTCGATTGATTTTCGGTCATTTGCATATATTCCTTGAGGGACCCATATTTTCCTCGATTATTATGCAAATTCTTCTGGGTTCCTAAGAAGGTCCAGCCGTTCCTGGAAATCTTTTTGGCAGAGGTTTTAATTATGATCATTTTTTTTTAGGAACCTATTGGTCTTAAGCTAGTTTCTTAAGTTAAGGAATATCTTTAGATCACTTTGATTATATTTTTCTTATTATTTGATAAACATTTGAGGAACTCTTCTTTATTTATTATAAGGTTTCTTCCTAGATTTTATTTCTCGAATTTTTCTACATTTTTATGCTTAATTCAACTGTGTTCAATTAGCCAATTTATCATTCATTATATGATATATTTTGTAATAGCTTATAACTATTTAAAGTTTCATTATTTATACTGCTTCTTATTGAAGTTTTAAAGGAAATAAGTAGTCTAGTATTCTTCGATTTATTAATCGTATAAAGGCCATTCAGTTTTTTAATTTTTTCCTATACAGAATCCTATCTCAGAATACAATATTGTAGTTATTAAAAGCTTATTAAAACCCCTTTTCCAAAGTCCATTCTTATTATTTTTATTAAAAACAATTAAAAAAGTTACAAAGAGTTGGAAAAACTGCCTCAAACCTGAAATATTGCACCTTAAAAAGAAGTTTCTTCGTTTTCAGGACAACATACTCTGCTTATTGGTTTTCTCACCTATTTTTGCCAAGGATTCGCCAATCCCAAGTCCTCACCCTTAGCGAAAGCCACCACCCTGCCAGGCCTACTGACAACCCCTAAAACCTTGGCAGAAACTTGCAAAATCGCCAATGCGATTCGCCAAAAGGCCAAACGAGGAATTGTTGCAAATTGCAAATTCGCACAGATCAGCCAATGCCAAGCGTTTGCACCCCCCGAGGGAAGGGTAGGGGGAAATGGGAACTCGGAGGAGAGGGAATTTCCCAACTCCCCCCGGAAGCAGGATATGAACTTTGATGTTGCCACACACACACACACACACCGTAGCGGCCCGAAGGAGGGCCATAAAAAAATCCGCAAAACGAGGGTTGTCTCTCGTAAAGTACTTATCGAAAACACCCCAAGCACACCACCCTCCCCTAACTCTGCCAGCCCAAGCCCACACACACACACACACACGCACACGTAGTGTGCATTATTAAAAGTGGAAATGGAAAGTGGATGTGGATGTGGCAGGAAAAAGTGGAAGTATCTGGCAATTTCGCAGCAGAGCGACGCGACAGGCCGCATGCAAATTTTTTGTAGCCGCCGTCCAGGGGTTGAAATAGAAAAAAAAACCGGAAAATAAAGCCAAGGCTGCAGTGGAAACCTTACTATATTATATATATTTTGGGTGTATTCACCAACCCCCCATAGATGTCCTTGTTTATGCTAAAAAGCGTTAAAAATGCGACAGGAGCGGAGCTTCTGTGTGCGTTTCCTGCAATGTGTTTTCCTGCTCTACTGAATTTTCGCGTTGCGGTTTCCCGGGGTGGGCCATATTTTTTTTCCTGTCCCGGCCTTACACATTTTCCCCCCCGTAAATAACAAAAAAAATTAAATTGAGAACATTTTTCCTGGATTTTAAGAAGGAAATCCATTTAAGTCGCATTTAAGTCATTGTAGTTAACACAGGGAAACCAGGTTTTCATGTACTTTTCTTTCTTAGCTTTTCTTTTGAAATCAAGCTGAAAATTCAAAAAACTTTGAGATCTATAATAACATATATATTAATGTAAATTGTAAAATGAGTTTTACGTACTTTTTAATGTTTTAATATTCAAAACATGTTTTACAAAATATTTTTACCTATTATCAAACAGTTCTAATTAAATTTGAATGAATATTTTTATTATTATTGATAATGCTTAACATTAAAATAGTATTTATAGCTAGAAATTTAACTCTTATTGTATATTATTGTATATTGACTTTTAAAGCCATAAACATTGTAAAATGCTATTAAAAATGGGAATATAATTAAAGAAAATAACAATTTACTTATCACATATTCTTTTCCAAAATTAAACTCGGAGAAGAGAACCAATATAGTATGCTCTCATTACAGATTCTTATTTTTTTCGCTGTGCACGATCCTATTTACTGAGAAAAGGTGGAAATTCTTCAGGCCTGGGAGCCCCCAGACGGGGACTTTTCCTATCGCCCTGCGGATCTGCAACTGTCACTTTTCATATGGAAACAAGGACCGGGACAGGGAAACGTGATGTCTGTAAACACCCAAAAGAATCGACAAACATTCGCTGCTATCGCGGCTATATTTGGCATAAATTACACGCCGAACGCCACATCCAGCGACCCTTGGAAGTGCGGGTGGAAAGGAAAAGTATCCCTCGGATTCGTTTTCAGTTTCACAGTGTTTTTTCTCCTAGTTTTTTATGCGGCGAAAATGAAAATGAACATGGAAATAGATATACGCGCAGTCGTCGCGCTTCACACGCGCAGGGATCTGATCTCGGGCCGTAAAAGGATCCAATTACAAAGGATGTCGTCTGTCTGGGAACTTTGACTCGCACAATGCGACGTGAAAAAACTGAAAACCAAACAAAAACTGTTTGAATTTGTCGCATTTTCGAGGCCATTGTCTGCGCAAGGACAGAGCGTGTGTCAGTCGCTCGAGTCGCTCGAGGCCATCTATCCATCGATCCTGGTTTCACTTTCCGCTGCCTCCTTCGTCCTCGCCAGGATCTCTTCTGCCATTGTATTTGTATTGTCTTTGAGTGCGGGTCGTCCTGCTGGCCCTTGCATTGACTCCTTGACCTCTGCGGGCAAATTAGCCACGCTCAATAACGAGATACATTGCAGGCGCAGCGCGGGGATAATGATAAATTCATGCTTTTTAGCGGGTTCATATTATGCAATTTCTAAACACTGATTTAAGGAAAAATTTGCCATAAGTATTATTAGGTATTTAGTTTGTTATTATCAGGCAGGGAAGATACCTGTTACTATTGTTGGCCATTTCATCTTATTGAAGTTTCCATATTAAGACTTATTTTTGATTTACTGTACATTTTTCATGACCTGATTTCAGTTCGGTCTTGATATATTGAGAGCATAATAAAATATATAATATTATTATATTGTATTGTATTGTATTATAGTATTATATATAATGAGAATATCATTAAATATATAAATACATAAATGAAAATGCTTGAAATGTTATATATATTTCTCATTATGTTTTAGGTACGTGTGACGTAGTGCTCGCTGCCTGGAAAGCTAGGTAGCACAGCGCCATCAGCATTGCTATAGATCTTAATAGTCCTATTTTCATGTCTATTTTTATAATAATCCAACTAATAACAGTTAAGGTGGATTATTTTATTGCATTAACCCTATACCTACCCTCTTTTCATTTAAATAATTAAGTCCCTACAAATATGATTTAAAAAGCATTAAAAATGATTATTTTTTCATTGAAGGTTCGATGATCGAGCACTGCTGTCGTGGCAATTATGCAATCTCTGCTGCGGCCGCTGCTGCTGCTGCGGCGTGGCCAGCATTTGAATTTCTTATAAAGGGCGCAGCCCAGCACGATCGTGGCCAAAATCGTGATGTGGCGACTCCAGTTTTGTTGGCGTAGGGCCCAAAAAAACCGTATATACATACATATACCTAAGTAGATACAGGCCACTCCACGAGGCATGCAACAAATGAGCGAGTGTGGCTGTGTGTGAGAGAGAATCTAGTGTTTTTACCAATTTCCCCTTCTTCCAAGAAAGCAGCCTAAGATGGCGACGACGCGCTATCGCCGTTTATTGCGCTGCCCCTCATTCTCCACCTTCTCCTACTTGTCTCTTTCGCTCACACCTCCACCTCCGCCAACTCACAGTCTCTTTCGCTCTCCCCCCTTCTTTTGCATTCTGTTTTTCTTTCGCTTCTTGCTCACTTTATGTTTGCCTTCTGCATTTTTGTTGACATTTCCAGCAATGTTTTTATCGCGCTGCCAGTCCAGCCATCTCTTTCTATTCCCGTATTCCAGCCATTCCAAGTGCATGTGCGCGTTTTTCCCGACCGAAAAATTAAATGCAACATTGCGTCGCCGCGACTCAATTGCGTGGTTAATGCTAATTATTTGTTATTCCACTGTGCGCTCTGTGGAAAATGCAGGGAAAACGGAGAAGGGAAAACCGACGAAGAAGTAGAAGTGGAAAACGCACACAGCCACAGACAGTTGTATGTTTTTTTTCGGATGACACGCACATGGGACGTGCAATTGCTGGCGATTTCCGGCCGAAAAATGCTTAGAAAAATACAGAAACAGTGAGCGGGAGTCAACTGTACCCAGCCAGCGGTCACAGTTTAAATTGGCTATAATGACCTTCGGTGGTTAGCTGATTGCTGACTTGCAGCAACACTTGAAATGAGAGAGAAATGAGAGTTTCTTGAGAAGTTTTAATGGCAGTTGTAGGGGCCTCAACATATTTACTGGTTAGAGGGCCAATAGGAATTTTGTTGAGGGAATACTTTGATAAACTAAACTAATTAAGGCATTTATTTAAAGATTAACCTAACAAAAAATCCATTTAAATTTATAAGTATCATTAAAATCTCTTAACATGATAAACAAGATCAAAATGCTCTCGTTTCTCTAATATATAATATTGTATATAATAAATAATAAATCTTGCCACTTAATTCATAAAAAATAACCTTAATTGACATATTGCAGACTTTGTTATAAATGCAAATAAAGCCACAAAAGGGTTTTTAATTTATTTACTGCCTTCTCAACCGACATTGACTGATACAAGGCCCTCGAGTGTGTGTGGCACTTTGATTGTAATTAATGAGCTGCAATATTTATTTAATAGCAAAAGACACTTGGTCTGCGATCTCGAAGATCCCTATAATGGCCTGTCACTCAAAGGGAAACCTGAGGTCTCTGCAGAACCCATGAGTATTTACAGAATATATCTTCAAAAACTGGGAATATCAGCAGGAGAAGCCCCGAAGAAACCCACCAGTTGTCTTTGTTATTTACCCTGGACAATGGAGACAATTTCTCGGCCACTTGTCAAAATAATTTGCGCCTGTCTCTGGACCCTATATAGGTAAGTAGTAGTATGCGGATACCTGCCGAGCAATTGTTTGCTTAGTTGCACTCGCCACCGTACGTGTGAAATGTGTGAGAATTTGTTGGGCAAACCCTGAGTCTTCTGCACGTTCACAAATATATTTTAGAGGCTCTTACATGTTAGATGTTAGATATGGCAACTAGTTATAAGTATTATAAACCATTTAAGACTTTAAAACATAATTTTAAGCACATTTCCTTAATTTCCTTCCATGTTTTACAAAGCCTGGCTGCCCTTCCGATTAAGACGATTATGGAAACCCCATTATGGGATTTTCCTAACGTTTTCCCCAACTACCAATTTCCAACTGCGACAAGTGATGGCGCAGTAAATTCCCTCAAAATTATCACCTGTGATCCCCGACTTCAGCAATAGTTCAATAACCCAACAAAGGGCCAACAGAAGAATGACGAGAAATTATGGCAGGGCACAAAGGCTGCAAGGACGAAGGACGAAGGACGAAGGAAAACCAAAGCGAATGCACAAATCGACTGCTGCTGGGCTCCTGTCGGGCCTGTCGGGGCACGGGGACGGGGGCGACATGCAACAGGATGCGCACAAATGCGGGATGAAAATCCTTGCCTTGAGTCCCAGAATCCTGGGAAAAGTTAACTTTTTGATTCGATCGACAGAGGGAGGATCACACGGAAAAGTCACACGGACTGAGGGAAAATGAAAAGGTGAGCATGTTGCAAGTCAGGAACGCGCAGTTGCAATCGCAGGTTGCATCGAAATTGGGGGAAAGGGTCCCAAGGATAATGGTTACTGTTGAACAAAAGAACAGATTGGCTCGGCAGTTCCCTGGGACTCTATACCCTATTTAATCTATTAAATTTTTTGTTGATTTTGTGATCCGGCTCGCGGGTTTGTAACCCTACTAGAGAGCTGGGATCTTGAAAGCATAAACTTTTTGGCGAAGCTCTTGGGTTCGCCAAAAAATCTAAAGCTTAAGCGAATATTTTAGCATAAAGCTTATTTATTGTGGAATTGTACAGTGCCAAGTTCTGTTAAAAATTGTTGCCTTTTATTTTTTATACAGCTGCCTTAGATTATGATTGTAATATTCCATGGTTGTTAAGCTTATAACTGCCTCTAGTCATAATGATGATAATTTTCTTGATAAGATTGATGAATATTAACAAGTTAGGAAGTTCTTTGGAAGAGTGTGCTGTGCTATTTATAAAAGCTTTTTTTTTTTGCAAAATGCTGAAGAATAAAGCACAATAACAAAGCTAAAGAAGAAAGCTGCTAGGGCACAATAGATCTGCAAGAAAGCAGAGCCCAAAGTCCATTAATCATTGTAAAGGTTGTAAAGATTATGTTTTTAAATTTATTATGTTGATTAACATATTTGGCATTTGACTTCAGCAAAAAGAGGTGGAAATTGTAACAATTTGAAGATAAGTTCAAAAAAACGAATAATTTTTTTATTAAATTCATTTTAAATATAGTTTTTATTTGTATTACAAGCAATTTTGTATTAAAAACAAAATATATAATAAATATTATTATACATTATTATTATAACTAAGACATTAACAATTATATCTAATTAGTTTCTTTTGCATATATAATTATTTCTTTATATTTAAATAGTACTTATAACGCCTTATTTTGCCAACAACTAATCCATAGGAGAGTCAAAGCTTTTTATTTGCACAACAATAGAGAGAACAAATTCTTTAGCATTTTATGTGGTTATCAACAAATGTTAGAACGAAAAGCTGAAAGCTAGTATGAATAGTTTACCTGACATGTTGGCATAAACAATACTGTATAGTAAAAATTGTATGTAAATACATTAATATATATAAGTGTATATATATAATGTTAGTCTCATTAAATGTTATTATTAGATCATTATTTAATATTTTTGACGGGTTTTCAGATATTTTTATTGGCCAGTTTTATAGGGATTAATTGGCTTTATAGAATAATTAAATTCTCAGCTAAAAGCAATTCCCCTAAACACCTCTCTCTGATCTCTAAATAAAAGTTCCCCATCATTCTATTCTCTTCCAGAAAGCTCTTCAGCTCGTCTAATGAATTCTCCCGTAGGAGAATCAGCATAGCCTCTACTCCTCTTTCTTTCTCTCTCTCTCTCCCTGTCTTTTCTACTAGAACTATGTAGAAGACACGTGGTCGTCTTCTGGGGCCAAGCTGGCGATTCTTCTAATCGCCGCAAATCAACGGAACACGACCGACGCGACGAGACAACGCTGCTACCACGATTTTTTTTGCGCAAAAATGGCGACACAAGTTGTGCCAAAAATAAGCAAAAGCCCAAGCAGATACACTCATACACTCAGCGCAAAAAAGCTACGTAGGTGAGCTTTGGTTTTGCTCGTTTTGTTGTGTGCAAAAATCGCTGTCTGATTGGTCGGCTTGCGAATTTCGGGGAATTTCGCGAACCGCGAGAGCGAATCGAGAGCTTGCACAAAAGAGCTTCGTGGAGCCGAAGGTCTTCGGCTCCCGGTCGGCTCTGCTCGGCTCCTACTTCGGCTCCCAGTCGGCCCCCGAGAGAGAGGGAGAGAGTACGCAAATTGTTTACGCAATTTTGTTGTTGTTCGCAACTAGTTTTTGCGTTGTTTTCGCCGTTTTTTGCCGGCATTTTGCTCTTGAAATTTGCTGTTTTTTTGTTTTCGCCAGCGAATTCAAGTTCAAGTTTAGGGACGGCGGGAACGTTGTTATTGTTACTCAATTTCTATCGTTCTGGCGTCGTGCTTTCGCATGAAACTGTATCTGTGTATCTGCGTATCGGCGGGTGTGTTAGTGGGTTTTCGGGTTGTGGTTCTGTTGACGCAACTGGTGGCTTTTTGGGGCTGTGGCGGAGCGGTCTTCGGCTTACAGCAACTTTACATCCATTAGATACTTTGTTTTTGTGCGAATTTGTATGCGTCAGATACCTATATGAAGTTTTCACCTGTCAGATAATCTGTAATTTAATAGATTTTCTTAAAATCTTTTTATTGCATTGGATTAATTGAGGAATTTTTGATAATTTATACCTATCACATATTTTTCATGGATACTACATTACGTATTATCTACTTCTAAGTATTATTCATAAGTTTTGATTTAGATTCGATACATATATTTTGTAATTTTTGAGTTATTATTATTATTTTACTTATTTTCTATTACAGTCACCTAATTTTACACCCTTTGTTATTTATCGAGAGCTTAAAATATTAAAAAAAAAAATAGGTATACCTGTTTTTTATATTTTAATATATTAATTTAAATAATTACATTAATTAGATACTTTATTACATTCATATTCATATATTCATATATTCGTATACATTATTCATCATATTATTCATAATTTTGCAAGTAACTTTTACCCTTTTTTGGAGACAACATATCCACTATATCTCTATTTCTCCGCCAGTTATTTTTCATGGTTTTACTTACTTTATCATCACCTTTTATAACTTTTTATTGCCATTTATTTTTCAACAGAAATACCTAGATAAATTTCCACTAATTAAATAAGCTTTTATAAGTCTTTAGTTTCTTATTAATAAACACATTAAAACTCGCTTCAGAAGTAAATGCGTATTAGAAATATGCAAGATTAACCTACTTTTCTTGATTAACTATTACTTTTCCATAAATATTATTTTATTATGATTATACCCCCGAATTTCCTTACTTTTCCTTTGATTTTTGCAGCCATCATCCATGTAAGTCGATCGTGTAATTCGCCATTGAGCGATCCGTCCTTCCGCGTATTCACGTAGTCGCTGTCTGACCCTGGCCCACCAAATTTTTTGTTTTCGTGGTAAACAACGAGGCAGCGAGAACCCAGAGCCCCAGCGGCACACACACTCGTGGATTACAACAAATTTTGCCACAGAAAACAACAAGAAAAAACCAGAGACAGCCGCTTTTCGGCTTTTTGCTGTAAACAACAAAATTGTGTAATAATCGAGCCGAAGGAGGCGGAGGAGGGCTGACCCTGAAAAGTGCTCGACAGATAAACAAGCCAACTGGCGGTTTAGTTTCTATTTTTTTCGATTCTGCTGTTGATTTCGGTCGCTGCCTGTTTGTTGTTTGCGAAATTCTTACGTGGGCCCCAAGGGCCGCTGATAATTCTACACAGAGAGCTTTCCCCCCACCGCCACTGCGAGAATTCTGAATTTATTTCTATTTTTCTAGCTTTTATTTTGTTATTTTGCTCAATGAGTCAGGGGCGTATGTGTGCGTAGTATATAGACGGTGTATATAATGTACTAGCGAGACATGTACAGTCGGAGCTTTTCTACACACGCCATTTTTGCGCTGAGAGAACCGGAGAATCGGCGAAAAGAATCAAGCGGAATCAGTAGTCTCGGCGAAACCCGGGGAACTGGAGAAACTCAGCAAACACACTCAGGCCCTTGGCTAACCGTGAACCCAAGGTCAGTGTCCAGAACTTACAGCGACACATGTAAATCGCGGCGCTGCCTGCCCTGCCCCGCCCTTTCAGATACACGACGAGCTCGCGCAGATACTCAGATACGACTCATCCAACCCGGCGGTTGCGTTGTAAGCTCCGCGAAACGCTTCCCAGAATCGGTTCTGTGGCGTCTTTTTTTTTGTTTTTTGCGGCATTTTGGCCGCCGTACTCACCGAGTTCACTTCGATCCGCGAACCGCTATGGAAATCAGTGAAAACCCCATGAAAACCCAGTGAAAAACAGTGTAAACTTCAGTACAGAATGGCTGCTAAAGGGCCTAGCTTAAACCCAGTGAAAACGTGGCTAAACTATATGCGAAAATGTGAATCAAACTACGGTTAGAGTCGAAACTCCGATCACTCTGTAAGAGAGACATTCGTAAAACGTGTTCTACCAGCGCGCTGAGAACCCCAATATCTTGCAGATACCGAAAGCAGAAGGAAATACAACTGAGGAGTGGGAGAAACAAGGTACGTAGACTCCAGAGAGGGCTGTGAGCATGGAAAATTCACAACGCTCGACTTGAAATTTCCCTCAAAAATTGCTAAAAATAAAAATTAGGAAAATTCGAGCTGCAAAACGCACCCCATGCGCCGCCGCTCTAAATGCGTTCTAGTTGCCTGTACTTTTTCGGGGGCGTGGTAGCGGCAGTCAGTCGGTTTCCCATTTCCCGGCTTCTCTCTGCTAGTTTCTAATAGTTTTTCTAATTCCCATTTCCACATGTGCAGCGAGCGGCAAACTGCAACTGCAACTGCCACACTCGAGTGGCGCTGGCTGGCTGGCGGCACAAATGGCATGGCAATTGCCCATTTTTATACATATTTATTTTTAGCCAGCGAGTATCTGCGCGCTACATGGACAGCATATGTATCTCGTATCTCTCGTATCTGTCTCTGTATCCGTATCTGCAACGGCAACCCAAGGGTATATGGCATTCCCTCGAAACGATCATTGCAAACACGAGTTTTATATCTGTCGAAATAAGCCCCCAAAACAAATATGAAATGGCTGCAATGCACAGAACAAAACTCTTATAAAATATACGACTTGCTTAAGATATCTTGGAAAATTAGAGGTTGGTAATGCTAATTAAAGATTTCTAGGAGATGTATAAAGATCACAAGGGTTTTTTAAATTTTAACGAAATTCTAGTACTGAAGTAGCTACAATTGCTATGAAATTACACAGTTAAAGGTGCTAGTTTCTCTCTCTGTAAATTTATTAATTACTCAATCTATAAATTAATAATATAATTGGAAACAATTAAACAAAGTTTTTTCAATATATTAAGAGCACAACATCGCTGGCATTTTACTCCTAAAAATACCAAATTTAGCCAAATATTTTCTAGCACTGTAGAGAAGTATTCATATACTTAGAATTGCATAATTTCTCTCTCTGTAAATAGTCTAGTCAATCTTTGTATGTGCATTATCCAGCGAAAACATAACAAAATGGTCGACGCATGCAAAGTTGCAGTTGCAATCAACGGCCCCCTGCCCCCTACACCCTCCTCTCCCCTTCCCCCTTACTCCCCTCCCCACACACATGTAACGCTGTATCTTGTTTGCCTTTGCCTTCGCTCTTTCTCCCGTCTTTCTGTGTTTGCTTTCGCCTAATTTTCGGTGCCTTTTTTACACACAAATTCTCGTTGAAAATGTTGCTATCTCCGCTGCGTGTGTGTATGCGTGTGTGCGTGTGTGCGTTGCAAAAGTGCAATGACCCATGCGTAGCGCTCCCCCTCGTTCGCCTTCGCCCCCTTCCAGCAGGCTTTTTTGGAAGTCGCGGTCGTCTACGTGCTACTTTCCATAGTTGCAGCGAATGACGCGCGCGATAAATTTCCAGCCATTCTCCATTCTCCGCTGCTTCGCCAGCCGCTGCTGCTCTGCTCTGTGTTTGTCTTCTCTCCACACTCGTATTCGTATTCGCTTTTCGGCGTTTTTCGTGGTCTTCTTGTTGCATTTTTTTATTAATTTTCATCGGCTGCACTTTTTGTTTGTTTTCCCGACTGTTGCTCTGCCCACACACACGCACACTCACACACAGGCACAACTGCATAACTTAATGTGTATCTGATAGATAGCTTTTCGTATATTTTTGCCCTTCTGCCGCGAGAAATTTGTGTAAACAGATAAGCACTGAGAGAAAAGCGAATGAATTGAATTTTTTAAGAGAGTAAATCATAAAATAATAAATTGTTTTTCTAACTTAAGTTGACTTAACTTAAAATAATATGTATAAAAGAAATACATTTTTAATTTTTTTTTGTATAACTATTATTTTTCATTACATTTTAAATTTACTTTTTCCATTAACAAATCTTAGAGTTTTCAAATTATATAAAAAAATTGCTAAACATTATGTTATAATATATTTGACTCTCAAAATAGTTACATAAAATATTTGCCAGATTTCCACTTCCTATGCAATTAGTAGCAGATTTCTATTAATTTTACTACAATTTCTAATTTGTTAAGTAGTCGACCCCATTAACATTTCTCACAGTGCATCGAAAAAGGGGAAGCGGTATCGGCTATCACAGCGTCTCCGAATTTTTGCCTCCATTAGCACGTGAGTGTTAGAAGAGCGATTTTTATGGCAGGTCCTGGCGAACGATCCTGTCACTGAGCCAAAACTCCGCCACAGGCTGTCCATTGTCCAGAGTACGTCGGCGGCTCCTGTTTTCCCTTTGAGCCACGCTAATTGCCTTTGTGTTGGTTGCATTTTCCTTGGAGAGTCTTACGTGTCGCTGCTACTTCAAAGGTCCTCCAAAAGGCGACACTTCAGCAGCAGCCCAAGGATCCGCACTGAGACCACCTTTGAAGATCGCCTCTATCTCTCAGGTAAAAGGAAGTGACAGCAAAGGGTTGGGCCTGGGAAAGGCCGGAAAAACTCGGCCGGCCAGTCAGTTTTTTATGCATTTTGCATTTTTTATTTTGCATGACAAATGCGGCAGGCATTAAGAGTAGGCCCCCCAGGCGACATTGATTGAATTCCAAACGCAGGCAGAATCCGTCCCGCGATTCCCGGAAAACTCCCTCTGCACTTCACCCTTTTCCGCATGCAAAACACTAACGATAGTCGCTCAATGATAATGACCAAGGGCCAAAAAAAGGGTTAAGGGTATCATAAAACCAAGGAAATCGGCCATGGGCTTCCAGCTAACTATTTTGGCACATTTTTGCGAAAAGCAGTAAAGCAATAAAATCCCGAACGAACCCTTTCGCCAGGATCCTGAAGGGTGAATGCAGGAGGAGAGCAGGTCAAAGGTTTTGCCTATCGACCATGTGCTGACCATAAGCTGAAAATGTGGACAATGGAGCTGATAACTTATCGCGAAAATGATGGAAAAGCATGCAGTTTGTCGTGCAGTTTGCAAATATCAACAATAAATGCAAATTTAGTTAAAGACTTTAGGAGATAACAGAGCTGTGGAATCTAGAGAGATTCCCTCAGAACAAAGAGCACTTACTCTAATTGCCCTATGAGTACCCTGTTTTTTTGGCACACATGTTCCACACACAGGTAGCTGATACCAGGATATAAGAGTATCCTTGGCGGTTCATTAAGCGGCCTCTCAGCTTCATTGAGCAACTGACTGCTGCCTTGTGGTGGGATTATGTGCGGATTTCTCCCTACTAATCCCCCCTAATGAGCGGTGGCCTTAAAGAGCCGGGGAATATCGATGAAGACATGGCCGGAATTGGCCAGTAGTCCGTATCCGTTAGTCAAAAAGTCAGCAAAGTCAACATACTGACCAGAGGATAATCCGTTTAAGGGAATTCTCTATGATGGACACATGGCTAGGGGATTATTTTTCTGACTACAATAATAATGCAATTTGAAATGATATCAATTGTTTACCTTTTGAATAAGTAATAAGTAAGTAATTATTTATATAATTAATACGAAGACTTCACATATAACATTAACATTAAAATATGGCAAGGTTCCCTGCTCTCTAATTTCGGATCTTCATAGTTTGTTTATGTAAATGTAAAAATAATACATTTACGAAAACATATTCCCTGCCTTAATTGAATTTTTTCTGCAAGAAAACGACATACTTCCAATAGCCAGCATTTTCCAGCTTCTCGTCATGCATTTTCCACACTTTCACTGCGACATGGACAGTGGCTGGCTCGTAGTAATGATGATAAGATTACAGCTCGGGAAGGGGTTGAAAAGCCCCCGAGGCTCTGGTCCGACTACAGAGATTATGGAGCCCCAGAGTTGCGGCAACTTTTCCGCCTTTTTATGCCCGCACTTACACTCATTTCTCGCGCTATCAGCTCTGTTTTATTTTTCGGGGAGGTGAATGCACTTGCGAACTAATTTCGTGTAGGAACTTTAGATAGTGCTCCCCTCTCTCTGGGCTCTGCCAAAAACAAAAAACACCAAGAAATCAAGAGATCCGAAAAAAATGCAGTTGAAAAAAGCAAGCGAGCGGCTCCGTGAAATGCGGTTGACCTTAATTTCCGAAAACATGATTAATGGGTTTGGCAACTCAAAGTGGAGGCGGCGGCGGGGTGTAGGGGGGCGATGCACAGAGGAAACGATGAAAACCCTAGTGATGAACAATTAAAAAATGTAAGTTGAGCCGAGCCAGGGAAAATGTGGCCAGAGAAGAGAGTACAGCCTGCCAAGCCGATGACCATTGCAAATAGGCGGAGCAAGTTGGGGGAAAATCTAGTAAATCTTTTAAGAAAATTTACAGGTCCTGAGATAGTGTATATAAGGGTTATAATCCAGATTTGTGCTGCTAAGACCTTAAGATCCCTAAGGACCGACAGAAAGAAGAATTTACTTAGCTTAAAGAAACTATAATCTATAAACTATGAAGCCATAAATAGTGTTACTTATTTAAGCTACTAAAATTCTTAAGGTTTAGTTAGTAGTTCCATACAAAAATTCTATAAAATTGCATCTTTAAACCTTTATACCTTTTTCAAATATTATTATAAAATATATATATAAATAAATGATTTTGAAGAGGTTATAAGAACTATTTTTTTTTAACCTAAAAATTTCTGTAAAACCAAAATCTTGTGTAACTTAAGATACTCACACAACAGGTGCCCTGCATTAATTAATTAAAAATTGGAATTCAAGAAACCCTTTATACCTTAACCCTCCTTAACCTTAACCCTTAAAAATCCCCTGGCGACCGTTATTTTGAGGAAACCCAAAGACAATTCTACAGGTGCCTCAATCGCATAAATTGCATAACAATGACAAAACCCGGGAAATGCTTGCATTTTCCAAATAACCCCCCCGGAAGGGAAAACTCTACCCCTCGGCGACCGACGACCGGCGACCGTTATTTGCAATTTGCATATAAAATAAAAAAAAAGTGCTCAGACATTGCAAGGGTTAATGTCCAAAGGGACGAAGGTCGAAGACGTATGCAAATTTATCGCATTGCAGCCGGAAAATGCATTCAATTACGCATTGATTGCCGAAGGTCGTTACTTTATCTTTCGTTTGCTTGAGGGAATTTGCATAACTAAGAGGTTTTCGGGGCCCCGCAAAAAGAGAAAAGCGTGGAAACGAAAACGCATCGAAAAATTAAAAAGGCTGACTTCCAAAATGGCGACGTTTTGGGAGTTGGGGCAAAACGCAACACGAAAAGAAGGCAGGCGGGGAAGGGGTATCGAATAAAACAGTAACAGAAACGCGGAGAGAGACCAGTTTTCCAGTCACAACCTGCTTTAATTCGAGCATAAGAAATATAGACAAGTAAAAAATGCAGTCGCCAAAAAAAAAAAACGATAGAATCAGAGGGGGACACTGCACACTGCAACTGTTTCGCGCTCTTTCACGCACACTGCACGTCCAATGACAGCGGCCGCCATATGTAACGCACGCACACTGGCAATCTCGCTCACGCACTCATACGCACCCGGAGAGGGCGACCAAGAGAGGGACCCCAAGAGAGAGCAAAACCAAGTGCAAGCGCAAAAAAAAATACGCACACATACGGCAAACTGCAACGGCGCGAAAGAGAGAGCGCGAGGGTGGAAACGTGACAGCGCGACGGCGTGTAGCACAGTTTTCCCCGCCGCGCTGCCTTCGAACAGTTTTTCTCTCGCCATCGCTCCATCCCGCTCTGGCGGCGCTCGGGAAATTTGGTCTTCAATGACTTGCTGCACACGAAAACCGTGGCAGTTTTATTCAAGTTTGAGCGCTCGAATCTGCAACAACGTGCACGCAAAACTCTCTAACAACTCAGCGACTCTGAAAATCAAACGCTAAACGTGTCGCAGTTTCTAACTTACTCAAAAAAATATCAAATATTTTTTGGCAACTTGGCAACTCTTGTGCTTGTGAACGGCTCTGTGTGTGCGTGTGTATTTGTGCGTAGGCGAAAACAAAAACTGAAAAAAAACCACAAATGTGAAACAATTTTCCACTAAAAAGAAAAACAAAACTCATTACTGCTCTAAAAACCCCAAAACAAAGTTAAAAAAAAATCAAAAAACCAGTGTCCATAAAAACACTAGAAAGCTACGAATTAGTGCCCGAAACAGCGGCATTTTCAATATTTCGTGGTAAGATTTTAATTCATTTTAATATTTTATTGGGAAAATGGCACAGCTTCTTATGAAAAATAATTCACAAATTTCAATAAGAATATACATTTTTATAAATTTTGTGTATTATTTTAATAATTTAATTGGTGCTAATTTGTATTTATTTTATTTACTAATTGTGTCAATAAAAATCAAATTAATTGTATTTTAAACTGATTTTAATAATAATCTGCACTTAAGCGAATTTATTAAGCTTCTTAATTAACATATCATTTATTTTGACCAATTTTTGAAATTATAATATTTTCCTAATAGCAATTTTCAAAAATATGATTCCCAAATGGGTTTTTAAAAATTAAAGAAATTTTAGAAATAGCAATTTAACAATAAACTATAAAGTTCTTGTGCATAAAATTGTTTAGAGTTTAGATTTGTATTTATATTGTATCGTAAAATATTTTTCCATTATTTAACTTGTTTTTACATAAATAAAAAACCAACCTAGCCAATTTGTGATTTTTTTAGGCACTTAGAATTCAGATACAACACATAAATAAATATTTAAAGGTTCAATTTTGCTATACTTATAATTAAAGAATTATTTGATTAAATATAAGAGCCAATTAGCTAGTTTCGCAATTCTCTAAATTTGGTACGTGTCCAAAAAAACAACAACAAAAGCAAAATGGAAACTGGAAAGCCTAAAAAAGTCCGAAAAACCTGAGCCCCAAAAACCGGTTACCTCCCAAGTGCATTTCGTTTCAATGACGTTCGCTTGGCCAGTTAGTTTTCGGCTTGTGATAATTTTAATTAAGCAACAAATCCAACAAAATGGTGGCCGCTGTTACGGAGCTGTTAGCACGAGCTTTTCCCCGAGCTTTTCGCGCTGTTTTTGGCGATCGTGGCGTATGCGCAATGTGTATAAGACGTGAGGCGGAGGCGTTGAAGCATTGCCTCTGAAAATGGTATTATACGATTACGACCGCGACTAATGTGCTCAAAGGATCGGCCGCTACCTGCTCGAGGAGCTGTTGCGCAAAAGGGAGGACCGGGACCGGGACCGGGACCGGGGCCGGGAATTGGGATCTCTGCAGGTTGCCCATTATCCTGTCGGCCAGACAATGGCTAGACAACAATTGATCCGATCTCTTGCGCATTTTCCGCAGACAATAATAATGCGATCGTTTGTTTGTGGTCTTTGTTCTCCATTCTTTTCCTTTTTTTGGCAAATACCTTGTGTATTTTTTACGGTGCCTCGCCCCTTTGACATTTCCCTGTCCTTCCTCGATTGCCATTATAGCGCGGGTCTATAAGATACTCCTCCGCTATACCTGTTGGTAACTGGAGATTCACGCACGCCACATGGCTGATTTTTGGGATGCCAACTCCTCGACGGCTGGCCAACACATGACGGCGATTTCGGGTTAGCGATCCCAGCATATGGCGTCCACTTGAGCCCCGAGAGAAGTCAAGGGCATATGGCGTACTGAATGAAAATTTTGCAAGTTTTTCAGTTACATTTTTTCCCCTTACTCTCTCTGGCTTCCCATTTCCATTTCCCAATTCCAGGCCAGATATTATACATATAGACTTGAATATGTATGCGTAAAAAACGTAAAACGCGCGAAAAGCAGCCGGAAAAATACGCGCACACACATCTTTTTCAGGGGATGTTTGCATATTTTTTTCGCCCCATTTTCCTACACGTTTTCCCGCCAGCCCACTCCCACTCCCACATCCACCCATCCGCCCGCCCCCTTGAAATCCACTCCCCCGTTTTCACTTTCACTTTTTTATGGCGCATAAAACTTCGGGAGGGTGGCGGCGACGGGCATAAATTTTACAAGCAAGATTTTCCGCCAAAAACGAAGGGAAAAATGCTTGGAAATGGCGACCATCCCCCGGTTTTTCGTTTTCGCACACCTGACTTCCGGGGGCCTTGGTCTCCCTCTCCTCTCCCTCGCCCTCTCCAATTCCATTTCCATGAAGTTTTCCCAGCTTTTCCTGTTGATTTTAGCAACCCATGCGAAATTTGAAAATTGCTTTTCACTGACATTTGCCTTGCCAAAAATAAGAAAACCGAAGCAGAACTCGTACTAATTGGATCTTTTCTTCTCTCTCCCCTATCGTTTCTTGCCGGGACCTCAGGCAACCAGGTGATCCTTAGGCCTTAAACTGGCGCTCAAGGTCAGGAAGCATCTATCCTTCTACTCGCCGACGCTGCTGAGCGCCGCCTTTACCAGTCTGAACGGTGTCTACAATCCGCACGGAGCCGGCACCGGCAACACCAGCGATCCCGCTCCCGACGAGGAGCCCAACCAGCACCATCATCATCATTCCCGGCTGAATCCGCACGCCCATACCGAGAGGGAACGGGAGCCCAGGCGAAGGCACCGCCAGGAGGAGCAACAGCAGGGGGAGGAGGAGGAGCACGACCTAGAGATGGGCGGCCCCACAGCGCCCGGCAGCACGGTCGCCAGCAGCGGCGGCGTCGGTGGCGGAGGTGAGGTGGGCCAGACGTACTGCCTGCGCTGGAACAACCACCAGACGAACTTGGTACAGATCCTGCACGCCCTGCACGAGGTGGGCAGCTATGTGGACTGCACCCTGGTCGTCGACGACGAGCAGTTCCAGGCCCATCGCGTTGTCCTGGCGGCCAACTCGCCGTATTTCCAGCACATTTTGCGCGATGTGCCCCAGGATCACTGCAGCATCATCCTGCCGGGAGTCAAGGGCTTCGAGATAGCTGCCCTGCTACAGTACATGTACACGGGGGAGACGACGGTGACCAAGAGCCAGGAGCCGGAAATCCTGCGCACCGCCAAGGAGCTGCAGGTCAAGGGACTCTACGACAACCTCATGAAGTTCAATCATCACTCCAGCTCCAGCTCCAGTGCCACGCCCACCTCAAGCTCGGCAGCTGGGAAACCGCTGAATGGAGGCAGCCACAGCCACAGCCACTCCTCGTCCGTGATCTCCACATCCACCCACATCTCGCCCAGCGCCGCCATCTCGAGCAGCTGCTCGCCACCACCGCCGCCGCCCCAGTTTGGCGGCTATCAGCCCGCCTTCAGTCACTATCAGCCGCAGTCGCTGCCGGCGAACAGCCAAGGACCTGCTGGTTCGGAGCCCCCCTTGACACCCACTCATGTGACGGCACCGCCCTCGGGTCCGGCGGAGACGGGCGGTGGCCAGTGGCCCATGACCCCGTCCGCCGCCGCCGCCATGCTGAACTCCGTTTACGAATCCGCCGCCGACATGAATCCCCTCAAGCGCAAGAAGCTGTCGGCCATCTCGAGCATGCTGCTCAGCGGCAATCGCGACACTCCCATCCTGCGCAACGTCCTTGCTCAGGCCAATCCCGCCGACTCCTCGCAGCCCGGACCGCTGAGCATTAATGGCGAGAAGACGCCCACGCATCCGCACCAGAATCCACAGCACTCGACCGCCGGAGTGGGAGTGAGTGGCGGCGAGCGGAACCACAGCTTCAATGGCTCCGATTATGGCGGCGACAAGGAGCCCCTCTCCCCGTACACCGACCGATCCTTCGAGGAGGAGAGCGGCCAGTCCGGAGGCAAGAAGCCGGAGTGGAAGCGCTACAAGCAGTACACGCGGGCGGACATGATGTGCGCCATCCAGGCGGTGCGCGAGGGCATGAGCGCGCTCCAGGCGAGTCGGAAGTACGGCCTGCCCAGTCGCACCCTCTACGACAAGGTGCGCAAGCTGAACATCACCACGGGCCGGGGCACACATCGCACGCCAAAGCGTAGTCCTCCCGGGGCAGAGGCCTCCCAGGGATTCCCCTATTCCGCTGCAGCAGCCGCTGCTGCAGCCCACAACTACGGCCATGGACATGTACATCCCTCGGAGCTGAAGCGTGACCCGAAGACGGATCATGTGCCCGCTCACCACGGCATGCCGCCCACCATTCCTCCTTCGGCGGCCGCTCTGCTGGACCATGCCTTCCTGCAGCAGGCCCTGGAGAACCGAGGCGGCGACATGGCGGGCCGGGAGGCACTCCATGCCATGGCCTTGGCCGCTGCTGCCCATGCCGCAGCCAATCGCATGTCCAGTAGTCCGACGGAGACGGATCAGCGTTCCAATGGCCACGGCATGCGATCGCCCAGTCCCGGCCGTCACTACGGTGGTCAGGACCAGGAGGCCATGGACCTGGAGATGGAGAAGCACGAGCAGCGCTTGATCAAGCGAGAGCGCGACCAGGATGAGCGCGAGGACGCCGACGACGAGGAGGATCACGAGCAGGAGCATGTGGAGGATCTGTCGCTGGCGAGGAAGGAGCGACCCCCATCGCCCTACTCGCCACTGCCGCCGGCTGAGCCAGGAGTGGCTGGGGTGATCATGCATGCCAGCGGTGCGCCAGCCAACGGCAAGGAGCATGAGCACGAGCGGGAACGAGAGCGAGAGCGAGAGCGGGAGCGGGAGCGGGAGCGAGAGGACTACCCGCACTCGCCGCCGTTTGCCATGGGCATGGACCTGAAGCGGGAGCTGCTAGAGGGCGAGGAGGCCCAGGCCCAGGCGCGGGCCGACTGATTAACGCTCACCATGGCCTGGCAGTATGCCGCGGACAGCCTCGACTCCCTGGAGTAGGCCAGGCTCAACCATTAAGCACTTTTAAACCGTTGTTGTGTTACTTCTTTCCTTAAGCCTCGGCTCCCGTCAGCCGGAGCCGAGCCAGCGTTGGTGAAGCTTTAAACGAACAGAGAGAGACCTCAAATCCCAGTCGTCGTTGTGGGAATTATACGCACCAGCACCTGGCAACCACGAAATCAAACCCACACTAAAACCACAACTAAAACTAAGCTAAGATTGTTGTTCAGCATCATCACTTTGTGCCTAAAAAAAGCAGAGATTAGGATTAGTTAGGACTAGGACTAGGACTAGGACTAGGACTAGGAGTAGGAGTAGGAGTAGGATAGGTCATAGGCTAGGCACTCATAGGCCATCATCTTGGGAAACCAGCTCCCCGCCGATCCAACTGACAAACTAAGCTAGAACCACACTTATATGAGACTGAACGGGGGGGTGGAGATCTGCGGCCTGCCCGGCGGATCAGAGGAGCACAGTCTAGGAGGAAGGATTAGGAGGAGGACTAGGACAGAGCAGAAGAGGCTCAGCTACACAACTTGTACAACTTTGTTAAAATGCCAGTGATTTGTTTTAAAAATTATTAGCACTAGATTATTTATAATAGAACGACCGCACGCCTTACGTTTATGATTTTCGATTTTCGAACACTTGAACTACCTCAACTAGCGTATATCCTTGTTATAGAAGAGTATATATATATATAAATCGTCCTGGGTTGAATTTATAAGACTGACACCGCGACTCAAAAAAAAAAAAAGAAAAAGAAACGTACCACGAGCAACAGCACACAAACGCATTCAAATTAAATTACAAATTAAACTACAAATATCGAGATCCCTTAGTTAAATAGCCATAAGTTCCATACAAATTGATTAGTTCTAAGCCACACACAAACTAGGCTTAAAAACTACATACTACACAAAAACAACATTAAACATTAAACATTAAGGCAAAGAAAACATGCGCTGGGGGCAATGCAATAGGCTCTTTAGTTATAAACCTGGACCTCGACTTCTTACGAATATATAAAGTCGCACGGTCGAGATAATGTTAAATTTGTTATACCAAGTAACTCTGTACATAGAATCATAGTCCTCTCACCTATAACACATGCGAACTCTATATTATCTAGCTCCTAAGTAAATACAAATTGTAATGCAATTTAAATTATAACCTAGAGACACACACAAACACAACCGACTTTCATCATGTAAAAGAGCGGCGAAAAGAGCGCTAAATAAAACTGACTGAAGAATCAAATAATTACTTCGTATTCTTTATAATTTATAATTTTATGATTAGCGAGGGGGCGTCTACAGCTCACAAAGTGAAAGCGCTCAACAGAATAGCTCGCACAATGAAAACCCACTGTGTCAACTTATACTTTTATATAATCTACAATATTTATTATAGAAAAATACACATTGCTTCTATTAATTGCTACTAAATACAGCTATCTAATCTAGTTACTAATCACTAGTAAGCTCAGATCTTCAGTGGCATCCCACGCAGTTGGGAGGATTCCGCTCATCGAACTCACAGATGCCGATGGCAAAGCGGAAGGGTTTGTGATCCGGCAAGTGCATGGGCCGCAACGAGGGCACCTTAACGTTGGGGATATAAAACTCCTGTTCCCTGTACGGCCTGGACAGGTGCGGGTCCTCCTCTGGAGGCTGAACTACTGGACAGTTGGTGATGGTTAGAGAGCTATCGATGCGGATCTTGGGCTCATCGTTGGGACTGTGACCGCAGCGCTTGCAATGCGCCAGCAGTTTGGCCTCGCTGAGGAACTCCAGCCGACAGAAATTGCAATGGTAGTTGATGCCCTTGTTGTGGAGCAGAAAGTGACGGTCCAGTTGGTGCTGGAACTCGAACTCGTCGCGGCACTTGTGGCAGATGTATAGGCCGCGATTCTGGCGGTGCATGTGGTAGTCCAGGAAGACTCTACACATCAAAAGGAATATAATTACTAGAGAATTGTACAGGGAACCCTTAAGGCTGCCCCCTTACTTGCTGGTAAAGACATCTCCGCACTTGTGGCAGTAGAACCAGCTCATCTTCCAGTGCTCGAGGTAGTCGTGCTTCATCAGAGCCACCAAGGTGTTCGTCTGATAACCACAGGCGGGCATAAAGCAGGTGAAAGCGTTCAGTTGCACCTGCGTTATCAGCAGATCGAGAAGATAAAGGTCTATAAATGGATTATATACATAGATGAGAGGATGAGTTTGGGGATGAGAAGGCCTGCTGACTCCCTACCGTACTCCTTGTCGGTGGTCATGTGCGTCTCGCCCAATCCGTATTCATCGTACATCATCAGCGACAGATTCATGGCACTGTTGCTATTGCTTCGACTGTGATTCACGATCCAATCGCCGGTGAAGTTCATGCGACGTGTGTACATCGCATCCTCCATGTCATCCTCGTCTCCATCCTCCTCAGCTTCCTCCTCTTCATCATCGTCCTTCTCCTCCTGATTGTACTTGTCCCAGACCACCGAGCATCCGCGGGAATGAGAGCGTGTCCTGGATGGCAGAGGAGCCTGCCCGCTCTCCTCTTCCTGCTCCAGGGTTCCAAGAGCCTGTAAAGATCAAAGAGTCAAGGTATTACACCTACAATCACAGTAAGTAAGCACTCACCTCCCGCTTGGCCTGGCAGATGGTATGGTGCAGGTCCCATTCGTACTTGGTGTCGAACTGCGCCTCGCACAGATCGCAAGGATAGCGCTGCAGATGCTTGGAGCGCTCGTGCTGCCGCTGACTAACTACGGACTCGAACTCCGCATCGCAGTGTCGGCAGTAGAAGATGCGCAAGGAGCGCCTGACCCTGGCAGGAGTTTCGTCTTCATCATCGCCTGCCTCATTCCGCACCCGGCACTTGACACGCGGTGGACGGGGCTGTGTCTTACGTTTGCAGCATCTTCGCGTATGCTGAGCATAGAAATCCCGCCTAAAATAGGTTCGCCCGCATTCCGGACACTCCAGCCGCGTGCGCCATTTCCAGCCTTCGGTGGCGGCACTATGTTTGTCCCCTCCGGATTCCCCTACTGAGTCGGTGGGCTGGGCGAGGTAGACCTCCAGCACAGAGCAGGAGGAGCGTGAGCTGCGCGCACTTTGCATCGTTGCAGTGTTTTCCTGAGTGGTGGACACCTCGGCATCTGCAATTGGTGGACTGAGGAGCTGCGTGGTGGTCGTCACGGTGGCTGTTCCACCACCGGAGCGCTGCAGCCGCTGCATGCGTTGCATGAGCGAGCGCGTCACCTCCGAGTGCATGTTCAGCTTACAGACGCAGTCCACGCAAATGGCTCGCAAGGTGGAACGGATTACATCGGCCTAAAGGGGAAAAAAGCCAGGATTAACTATTAAATAGTACAAACAATCCGTGTAAGCAAACTTGCATGGATCTTCCAGTCGCGGCTCAAGCGCCGGTGCATCTCATGGTTGGAGCGGAGATCCAAGAGAGCCGCCGTTTGCACCGCCCCACAAATGGTGCACTGAGACTCGTTGGCCTCCGCTTCCCGCTCGGATCCCGCCGTGGGTTCCTCCTGGCCAAGGCAATTGCCATTTGCTTCACTGCTGCTGGGTTCCGGCTCCGGCTCCGGCTGGGCTGCAGAATCACGCATTCTGATTGGAAGTGGTTTCCCTCAATCTCAAACAGTTATTCGAGGCTCTAGAGGCATATTTTCCCGTTCTAGCCGCCTTGGAAGAGATTTTTGTAAATATTTATAAAGAACTGGCTGCAGTGCGACCGTAGGGCAAACGGGAAAAAATCGCTTTATGTAAATGTAAATTTTCAAAACTGCTTGCTGAACTAATGGCTATAACTGCCTTGCTCAGAGCAAAGTTGTTCACCTTATACATCAAAGTTCTCAACCTAATCAGAGTTTGCACTTTTTAATGTCGTTAGTCTCGGCAGTGTGACCAGTTCTCACAAACGGAAAAGTGCCCCATTCTCCGGCGAATTTATGGAATTTGGATGGAGAACGGGCACTCTTAAAATATCAACGACGAATGCAACGTGCTTTTTGTTCCGCTCGCTCTTTTGCAAGTAAAAAACTATTCGAAATGGGTGTACAAGTGGTTCCAATTTCTGCCGGAGATGGTAAGTACTGATTGATGGAAGTCTGCAGTGGAAGCCTTGAAAACGCCGGCAAGCATAACCTAAGAAGTGCATGTAAAGTAGGCGGTGCAAAAGTCGGAAAATTAGCGTCGACACTATTGTCGTCTCGCTCACACACGTTCATTTTTGTATTCCATGTACAGGCAGCACCTTCCCGAAGAACGGCCAAAAGGTGACGGTCCACTACACCGGCACCCTGGACGATGGCACCAAGGTAAGGATCCTCAGGGGTTACTTAAGTCTCACTGCTGAGTAATTAAGTAATTTATCCCTTACAGTTCGATTCGTCTCGCGACCGTAACAAGCCGTTCAAGTTCACCATCGGCAAGGGCGAGGTCATCCGCGGCTGGGACGAAGGAGTCGCCCAGTTGAGCGTTGGCCAGCGCGCCAAGTTGATCTGCTCGCCGGACTATGCCTACGGCAGCCGTGGCCATCCCGGTGTCATCCCGCCCAACTCCACCCTCACCTTTGATGTGGAGCTGCTCAAGGTCGAGTAGGCGACTCCTCCGGTGGAGAGGCTGTGCGTGCGCCTGTGGCTGTGTATACCAGCGGACTCACGGACAGGCGCACGCCGCTGAGCCGAAGTTAAAACACCAAACCGGAACCAGAACAATCCAGCAGCATTTGCCGAACCCATAATAAGAAAAAATATAAGGAAGAACAAAAAAAATACACTCAAAAACCAAGCTCTGCACTTAGAACTAATTTAACCGCAATGGGGAACGCATATTCTACGATAACAAAATAAACATCTATTCAAGTATATGATTCTATTATCTACTGTTTCAAGTTCATTCTATTTAAGTATTGGGACTTCCTGCCAGTATTTTAAGACCACTTTTTTGATTGTCATATTTGTCATAAAAAAATGCCTTTTTTCTCGGAAAAAGAGGGCAGAAATGTTCACCAAGACGGTCTGATTATATTCTAAGGATTTCGATTAATTAGACTTCTTAAGCTGAAAAATGGAAATGGAAATGATTCTTGCTAGTACTATGCCAACAGAAGTAAAATGTAGCTTCATTATAATTAGTAAAGATTTACGGTCGCCAAAGCCCGATTCAGATTATAACGCAGTGAAAATGTTTCTTAAACACAAGCAAATAATCATTTATTAAAGACAATCGCCCCGAACAATGTGTTCGATGTTATGCACAGATTCCTTAAATTCAACTGCTCCTCATGCATCGTATTATTTTCTTTTGCACTATATTTTGCTGAATTCTCGATTCTAGTTCGAGTTCTTGCAAACTTCGTTCATTATCTGGTCTATAATTTCGTAACGCTCGTGCTGGTACTTCTTGTCATGCTTCAGCCAGTGAGCGCGCACCTTCTTCCAGCGCGCCATATTGGAAGCCAGCAGATCGGAGCGACTGGCGTTCTGGAGACGCTTCTCCTGAACTCCAAACTCCAGACGAGGCGGAATGATGGGAAGATCCGTGGACTTCGGCGCTGGCAATTCGGTGAGTACCTTGATCTCCCCACTGCGTAGTCCGGCAAGGATATCTTCACCGTTGTCCTCACGCTTAGGGGTTGGCAGGGACCCATCAGTGTGGAAAGCGGCCACGGCAGGATTACGTGGCTGATTGGCCATCCAGGCGCGGCAAATGGGATACAGTGGAGTGTTCTCCTCGTACTTGGAGAGGTCTAGGCTGCGCTCAAACAGTCGCATCACATAAGACTCACCGGCACCCTTCAGAGAGGCTCCACCACTGTTTACTGACTTCTTGTACAGCGTTCGTCGGGCTTTAATTCGAGCCCCTGAGGTGGCAGCGCCGGATGTAGATGAGGCTCCCGCTGCGACCGTTTTGAGCTCCGGCTCCAATTTCACCTGGTACTGTCGCTGCTGCTGTTGTTGCTGGAGGAGCAGCTTCTTCGATGGACGTCCTCGAATGGGCAGGTCCGACTCCACATCGTCATCTGGCTGCTGCTGGCTCGTCTCCGCCTTCTGTTCCTCCTTGCGCGACTCCCGCAGGCGGAGGGACATCTCCTTCTTCTTGGGAGTGGTCTTCATTTTTCAGTTTCTTCGTTTTATATGAAAAATTGTAGAAAAACAATTTCGAATAGCAAATCGGAAATCAAACGGCGTTGAGGTGTTTTACAGCACTAAGGCTAGGAGACTTTTTAAACACTGTCACATCGCCATCTTAAGAAAATACCACAGCTATAAAAATACCAATGATAAGTTTTGAATTTGAAGTTTTGGAACAAATTTCATTGATTAGCCAAAAAAGTGAAACTTGATAAACACTAAGACCAAGTGTTTAGGAAGCGCTATCTTTTGATACACTATCAATACACAAAATGAAAATGTTGCTACACTATGAACAATCTTTTTTTGTAATTCTCAGTAAGCTTGAAAACGAATTTTAGTTTGAAGTTGAATTTCCAAGCATTTTAAAAAATTAAACCTAAAATTATCGGTATGTTTTTGCACAGAAACCAGTTGATATTTAATTGATGATTAATTTAGTGCATTTTTCCGATCCGTTTGGTTTAATCGCGACTCTTCGACGCCGGTCACACTGCTGTTTTGTGATCGAAAGAAAGAACGACGTGAAAATACGTTAATTAATAAGTTTTAGTGCGACAAATGAAAATAGTTAATTGATTTATAACAAATCCGAACTTTTACGCGGAATTGTGCGTGGAGTTTGAGTGCGCGAGAAGGGAGAACGAAAACAAAGCAATCGAAGAAAACGAGTCATAAGAGTGGAAAAGAAACGGCAGTGAAAGCAACAAAATATTGAAATCACAATATTGAATGCCAGAAAACAAACGGAGCGAGGGAACGGGGCAACAACGGAAAACAGCGTACGTGCACGGAGTTTTTATTATTCAGGTGAGTAAAAGGGGGAGAAGGATGCAAATTTAGCAGATTTCTGATTTCAGATTTCTGTTTCTCCTGTTAACACACACACTTACACCTGCAAATTGCACTCGTGTGGGTGGCTGCTCTTTGCAAATAACAAAATTGTGAAAAACAACTCACACATACACGCACGCAGAGATCATTGTGAGGTAGTGCAAAAATAAAAGCAATAAATAAACACATTTACACCACTGGCAACAAGTTGTGAATGCGTTTTTGAGTGGGGGAGGGACGGTGGGACTTTCAAAAGTTTCCCAACATTTTACTTTTTAAATCAGTCTCTGCTGTGTTTTTTTTTTTATATACTATTGCGTAGTGCCGCTGCCAATGTCACCTGTTTTTATGCGCTCTCATGCTCGCACTCTCGTCGCCCTCCCTCTCTCTCTCTAGCTCCCACACTGGCCGTAGCTGGTTTTTATCTTGTGCCGTTGACACAGGCACTCGATGATCTACGTGTCCCTTTCGCACTCTCACTTCGCTCCGCGATTGCATGTGTGAGTGCACGTAACTGTATGCGCATGGTACGTGAACTACGTATCTATGTACGTAGTACATACGTATTTCCGCCTGTTGATAGCAAAAACTCTGTTGAAATGGCCTTAATTCTTTTTGGAAATATGTAAACGAAGCCTTTGGGTACATCCCCTCATTCCTCCGCTGACACTCTCCACCGCTCGTATACCTTCGCATTTCTAATCGCAAAGTGCAAATATTGATTTTGTATGTATGTGCCTCTGTATAAGCTTGTGTGTGCGTTTAGATTTTCATACACATGTACACACTACCGCTATCAATAACAATAAGCGATCATTGTTTTTGCTTCGGTTAATTTTTTTTTTTTTATTTAAGAAACAAGTTCACAAAAACTTTTGCACTTGTGCTGCTGCTGATGCTCTGCCTTTAGTACTGATGTTGTTGTTGCTGCTTCTGTTCCGTTTTGCGCCTTTGTTTATGCGACTCTTTTTGTTGTAATTGCGGGAATTTCCCGGCATTTGCAAAGTTGATACTGCGAATATACACATACAAAGTCATGTAAGACAGAGGAAGAATGCTGGGGAGATCGAATATATCAGTTCAGTTTTGCAATCTCATTTCTCTTACAAAATATGTACTTTATACGGCTCATTTTTGGCCCAATTTATGATACATATGTACATATATTGTGATGCAAATTTTTTTGTTATTCAGTTTATTGAAGCCTAACAGAATTAGGTTTATATTTTTCCTATTATCGAAAGGTACTTGGGTGTTCTCTCTTGTAAGTTTAAGTAAAAGGATTTTAACTTGAGATTTCTATTAGAAATATTATCAAAATCTCACGATAAACCTTGTTTTGAACACAATTTGAATATCTTTGTGACATCAGCATGATCTGCTATAGATTAAAGCTTGGATCAGGCTATCATGGGTAAAAAGTGATATTTAATAAGTTAACTCCCCACAAGGCTACTAGACTACTGTCCGTACATTGAATGATACCCTCGCCCTTAATGAAAATTTTACCATGAATTTCGAATCTATCTTATCGCCGCTTCGGTGCTGCATGGAATTGTGTTCAATTTTTTGGGAAGGGGTAGTATAAAATATATAGTACATTGTAGAGTTTCTGTGTGTTTGCGTGTCGTCCCCTGTTGCGGGGAGCAGACTCAACGCGTTGGCGATAAGGCGGACTTCCCCCCTGAAGGCGCCGCCACACCTGTTGGGATTTGGACATAGCCTAAAAATAACTCCGCTTTGATTATTTGCACATTTTTGAAAGCGAAAAAAAGACACAGCGGGCATTGGTTAATAAATAAATAAATGCATGGGTTTTGTCGTTATTTTGGGGGGCAGAAGAGATAGGATTCCAACCAGACCGAACCCACTTCCAGTCCAAATAGCGATAGCGATCGCGATTCCAATTCCGAATCCGATTCCGATTCCCATGCCCATTTCCAATTTCCCGAAGAAGACGCTAATGACGTCAAGGCCTGACGTCTGCAGAAAATTCCGCAAAACGCCTCTTCAAATTATTGGCGAGGCAAGAAAAGCAAAAGGAAAGCAACAGCGAGGCACCAAAATACGAAATACAAAATACAAAATAAAATTATTTTCGTTCCATTTTTCGTCTTTGGTATTTTGTTTGAGTGTGTGCCGCTCGCTTCCATTTCATTTCATGTCTTTGCATTTGATTTATAATTCTCACAATTCCACATACTTTTCGTTGTTATTTTCTGATCATTTCCCCAGTCCCAGTCTCTCAGTGAAAGTTGTTTTCCATGTTATTTACTTCAGCTTCTTCGTTCTTATCTCGTATTATTTTGGTAGTTCCTTTTCTTTTTTGTCCATATGTTTTCTGTTCCGAATCCCAGTTGAAGGCGCGGGAAGTACTAGTACGTATGTAGTTCCTTTTGCAATTTATTTTCGTACGACGAAATATTTTTGGTAATTTTTTCGTTATTTATATATACATATTTATTTCTTGACATGCCAGACAGGCGAGATTTCCGGTCAATATGCTGCATCGATACCTCAAAGTCTTCGGGGGCCTTAAAACCCAAACCCATGGAACTGACAGGATGATAAATCCTCAGATTTGATTGGATCTAGTAGTTTGATAGACAGAGGGATAAGAGGGTTTCTGCTGCGTGCAAATCAAACGAGAAGGAAACTATGCTTGGTTTGATAGGAATTAAAAGGCAGAAAAAAATGGGCGAATAGGGATGTTTTAATTTTTAGTACTAAAAATATTAGAGATCCCTATAAAAAGGAATTTAGGAAATATTAAAAAGGTTAATACAGCATTAGTAGTTCCTAGTTCTTATTAGACATTAAAAGTAGTCTTTAAGAAAGAAAATAATTCATTCAAGATAAAGATAAAGAGGTTAGTTAAGATTAAATAAGGTAACTCAAATATAGAAAACACCAGGAAACAAATAAAATAAGATAAGATAATCAGTTTTTTATAGTTCTACTAAATAAATTAACAAATAAACTAGTAACCCACTCGTTTATAAAGCATTTTCGTTATCATTTATTTATCTACCCCAATAAATAAAGGGTAAAGTTTAAAGTGTAGAAATATTATAGGTAAACTTCCGCTCACCCAAATATATGCATCTATTGAAAGTCCATTTACAGCCTTATCAAAGCTCGCATTTCTCACATCTGTAAACATCTCGGAAAATCGAAATGTAATCATTGGAAAATCCCATAAGACAGTTTCTCATGTAAAATGGGCCAAAGAACACGCGCACCCACATGCACACACTACTGGCCCGTCGTAGCCCAATAATATTACAAAGGCATTTTAATGAATGGAAATTTTGCTCAACTAATTACAAGAGTTTTCCCGTCGGTCTGCAGTGCCACCACCCATCGAATTTTCATTCCCTCGCAATCCATGATACTTAAATAATCTTGTGTGTGTGTGGGCTGCCATAATTTTAATGACTTTGTAAACTTTTTTTTTGGGGTTTTTTGTTTTTCAATTTGTGTGTTTTTGGCACACAGTGCGAACTTGTTTTTTTTTCTCTTTGCTTTTATTAATTTTTTCTTGTTATTATGGCTCTTAGCAGGGTTTAGGTTTGTTTTCCGTGTCCTCGAGAATCTCACAAAAAATAAAATACGATCTTTAGAAAAAGACAAATGATCTTTTACCTGTAGAATATAAGTAAATTATCCAAAACAGTGCGTTTCGAAAATATAAATATAAAAAGAAGAATTATTTAGAAGAGAACAAAGTCCAGTTACCTCTTAACCTATAATCCCCAACGGGCTTTAGCTGCAAACTGGTGGTAAACAGGATACATATATCCTTAACTTTTTCTGTTACAAAAAAAAAAACAAAAGAACAAAAAATGAGTTCATCGAGAGAAATTCCACGCGTTCAGGGGAAAAAAAAAACAAAATCTACACCTCGAGCGGAGCTCGACTTTTAGAGTGGTATTTGTTGTCGGGCTCCGAAGTTAAAATTCGGTGACCAACCATGCACGAATCGAAGTTTTTAAAATGGTTTTATTCGTATTAATTCGGTAATAGTTTTAGTAATAAAGGGGTAAACATATAGAAATAATAATGAGCTAATATACCTTAATAGCTTCAACTTCAAAAGTAGCTAATGTAATGGGGAATACATTTACTTGGCTTGAGCTTACGGATCCGCTACGCACTGTATCTATGGACATTTGTACCCATGTATATGGCATTATCATTCCACATACGGAGTACTCTCAATTTCGTATATATACTAAAGACTGCGAAAAATATTTGACGTCGATTTCCGATTTTCTGGCTTGTGCATTCTGTGCTGCGGCTCGGTATGGGTGTATCTACCTCTTCTATCTGCCCTGCATATATAGCTCTCTATATATCTATATATCTGGCTAATTGTGAAGGTCGTTTACGTCTGCAGTCGATCGCCCCTATATAATGGTTGTTGTTGTTTGTCTGCCACCCGCTACAAAGAAAAAGGAAAATGGGGGAAAAAGGGGGAGGGTTGGTGGGAAGAAATTAAAGAAAGGCAGACGAAAGGCTGGCAAACAAAACGTAGCAATCGAAAGAGCACAGAAAATGAATTTTCATTTCCCTCCCCATCACTCCCCCATTTAGATCTCTTTCCTCGAGAAATTCCTACCCAAAAAAAAGGAGAATTTGTTTATATTTATATGCTAAATATTTTCAAATATCAGATCGCAATTTACGTGTTCCTCATAGACCCTCATCCATCCTGCTATAAGTACACCGCAGAATGATGGTGGAATTTTATGGAATAAGAGGAATTGTTTTCATAATTCTCTGGGGTATATCTTTAATGGCTTCTTGATATCCCCGAAACTGGAAATTGTATGTTGTTATCACCGCCAAAAGCTTAAAAATGAGCTAAGAATGCCATATATTCATATACGTAAAATTATAATTTATTGTTTATGTTTTTGCAGGCCAATATAAATGGCGCCATCGGGCTATATTTTAAATGAATTATACTATTGGTTTTTTTTTATGGTTTGTCTGACATGGTTTGGTTTTGCTTTATTATTTGTTTTTATTATATCTATTATATCATAGGGCATAGGGGTATTACAACTTAGTGCCAACCGAAGGTATCTCTGACCTAATAAAATACATTATTAGGCAAGTAAATAATTAAATAATAAATAGACTTGTGCGGACGTTATTAGTCAATAAAGTAGAACCCTTTTTTTTTGAGTACCGGGTATCTCAAAGTCGAGCGCACTCTTTATTTTGTCGCTGAGCTGCGAGGGCGGTTCTAATATTTGGCTAAGCCATTGGCTAATTTAAGCGATTTTCATTTGGACGCTGATGGACAGTCATTAAATGTTTATCCCCCTTGATGGGCTTTCGTATTTCCACTTCGTATTATTTTTTATTAATTTCCCTCGTCTTCAACTCTTTCACCTCAACATATCATTAATTTTTGTTGCTTTTATTTCTCGCTTTTGTTTTCTATATGTATGAGGTAGTTTTTTCTTTTTTTGCTTTCGTTTCAAATATTTCATTCAATTTTCGTGGCTCTGCAGTGTGTGTGTGTGAAACACCCACACAAAAATTTATTTTTATACAAGAGAGCAAAAAAAGAAAGGTAGAAAGAGCGCAAATTTCTTTTACATATTGGTATTGGTGTGGCAAAAATATTGAATGATTTAATTGATTCGTTACGGGCTCTTTTATTTGGTTACACCTTTTTTGTTTTTACCTTTGCTCAGCCAAGGAACCCTGACTTGCACCACACTGCGTATGTGTAATATACGTATACTTAATGTGATCACGAAACTAACACACACAGTAATTAATTGTTTGTTAATGTTAATGTTTCTATGCGAAAAGCCATTCCACCTCGCCTCTTTAGTTCGAATTTCAATATTTTTTCCCCGATATTTGTATTTCGTTGTTTACGCTCTCTCGCAAACATTTCTCTCCGAAGTATTTGGGGTATATTGTGAAGATTCCTATGCCTATTCCTATTTGTTTTGTCAGTTCTTCGCAGGCATTTAATGCGTTCAAACGCGTTCGATCCGAACTAAACCGAAATAATAATTCTAGAATAAATCGCTGTGCGCGAGAGCTGCGTCATAATTAAACAAAATAAATCAAAAGGAAATAAAACAATTAATCTTTTGTGTTTAAAAAGAAACCAGATAAAGTTCCAAAAGAAATGTACATGAAGAGAATTAACTAGATGCGAAAAGTGGCAAATATCCAGACTCGTGAATATAAAACGTCAAAAAATCAAAGCAAATAATAAATATTAACTCAGCAATTATATGTGTATTTTGCGGCTAGCAAAAATACCCTCATAAATCATATAGCCATAAATATTACCAAGTTAGAGCTCTGCAACTGCAAAATAATCATTATTTAATACTCCCTTATCAACTTGTGTAGAAAAATGTAAGTGAAGAATGCGAATAAATGCTTTACTATTAACCCAACGCCAATAGACGCCAATAGCTTATCTATATTAGACACTAACCATCGATAAAGTGTTTTAGGCGGGGCGGAACGGATTATTTATCTCTGCCATCCTTGACAATGGCCCCGCGATTCGGATTTGCTGTCGCCGTCGAGATATAGACAATATGGCACAGCGGGGAAGTTGTGTCATAAATATTTTTAAATATCCCATGTCATTTCGCGAAAGATCTCTTTGCTTATTATTCCCCAGCTTTTTTATTATTTCGAAAAGAAGAAAAGAAGAGCAAGAGGGCTCTTAACCCGCTTAGTTAATGTTCTAAATCGGGCAATGGAATAATCGATTTGTTTAGAGCCAAGAAACACCTGACTAACAGTTGGATTCTTTTTTCTATAATTTTCCCAGGTCTCCAGCTGTGACAGATGATGGCCTAAAATGGCGGCCACACCACCAATGCCGCCCGGATCCAACACCCACCATGTGAACCCTGTGAATGGGATCGTCAAGCAATCCAACGGCAAGGGGAACCACCTAATCGAGGCGATTAACCAGCACTTCCAGCGGAAGAACCAGAACCAAAAGCAAAACCAGAGCCACATCTCTAGCCCCAGCATAAATCCAAACCCGAATCCAAATCCGAACAGTCCCGGCGACAGTCGCTGTGGGAGCAATGAGCAGCTGGAGCTGCTGGAAACACAGCATCCCCAGGAAGCCGGCAAGGCCAAGCTCAGCTGCCACTGCACCAACATTAGTATTATGCACCTCTTTCATGAGATGAAGCAGGAGTTCCCCACGATACCCGATGCCATAGTGACGCAATGCGTCAATGAGAATTGCCATCAGCGCGACAATTGCATCCAGATGTTGAGGAAGGAACTAGCCCTGCACCCCATCCCAGTGCAAAGCTATCCGGCCAAGGTGTTGCAACAGCAACAGCAGCAGCAGCAGCTACAGAACAGGCCAGCCAAGCCTCCGACGCCGCTGAAGCCTTCGCGAGCAGCGCCGCCCCAGCCAGAGTTTAGCCAGAGCAATGGCATCAGTGGCAGTCCGAGTTCCCAGGCCAGTCCACAGCCTAGGCCTCGACCCACAACGCTCAACCTGCAGCGCCAGTTCAGCACGCAGCTGCAACAGAAGATCCAGCAACGGCAGCAACGTCAGCAGAGGGATCAGCAGCCGCAACAGCTGACGCCCACGTCACTGAGCAAGCCGCTGCGTAGGGCACCACCTTTGCCGCCGCTGCCCAAGCCAAACCCCAATCCCAAGCCGGGTAGCTTCTCTAACGATTCCTCCTGTCTAACCAGTCCCATGAGCTCCAGTGAGTCGGAGCTCTCCCTCAATGCGGCCGTCTTTTTATCGTCGCCGACGTCGGCAGCGAGTACAGCTGCGGGAGCGACGACAGCCGCAACAGCAACGGCTCAGCCACAGCCACAGCCACAGCAACCCTCTCCGGTGCGACATCGTTCAGTCATTACGCTCCAGCCAGAGCCGCCGTACGCGCGCGATTTCCTCAGCAGCGGTGTGACGACACCGCCAGCGACATCAACGCCTCCGCTTCCGTCGCCAAGCTCAGCAGCGTCACCGGTAGCTGGTTGCGGACGCAAGAGCTTTACCTCGCTCAATCTCACCCTGCGCCAGCCGACCACAGGATCGGCACAGTCTGCCATCGATATCACCGCCGGACCGGCGCCCAGTGGCCAGGGCAGTGGGATAACCTACTCCAGCGTTAGTTTTGACGCGCGTCGCGGCACTCACAAGAACTTCCAGCTGACGGTGACCGAGGAGGGCAGTGTCTTTAGTGCCGGCTGCATCCGTCCCGGGGCTCCGTACACCGTCGGCTGTGAGCCGGCGCCGACGGCAGATCCTACGAATCAACCGCCGTCAGCCACGTCCGCAGTGCTGGCATCCGATGGCAACGGCGACGAAATGCTGACGGATGTGTTCCCGTATCCCACGCAGGCCCAGAATCACATAGTGGCCTCCAATTACAGCCATAACCATGCGGTCACCGACAACAACAATGGCAACGGGAGCAGCAGCATCGACATCAGTCCAACGATGCCTCTGTACGCCGGAGTGCTGGAGGAGTGCGATCGCGAAGGTAAGTTCAGGGAGTATATATATGTATAAAGAGCAGACAAAATCGGGGCCTTATAGACCAGTCAGTCAGGCACATGTGCGCTTGTCAAGGCTCACTTTTAAGGCACTTTTCTATTGATATACTCTGGGAGAAGGTATAGTGATTTATTGAAGAAGTTTGCAATGTCATTTGCGAGATATTTTGTGTGTGTGTTGTATATGGTAGAATACAAAGCTCATCGTTTGTCGGATAAATCTATCTTGTTTCTAGACCTAATCTCTTAGAGAAGCTTAAGTTTAAAATAGTAATGCCATTGAGGGATTTACAAAACCATTCCGACAAATTAATGAATAATAATTAATATGTTCCCAGTGACAAGGGTGTTCCCAGCTTCGTTCATTTCCATTTAAGAGCTCCCACATTCTTGTTATCATTGTGCTCCAAAGCTCCAAAGCTTATCGAGCCAACCAGACGACGTCGTAGTTGGGGCTCCTGCTGCCCCTTAGTTCGCTTATCAGGGCGCAGGTTCTCGCCCAATATTGTTTACACTTGATAAGGAAATCGAATTACGCCCCGAAATAGAATTAGAGGGAAACGAACGAGCGAACAGTAGGCTGTCTTATGATCCGCAAACATGATCACAGTTCTGGGTGGCCAAAGGATACATTTCAGGAGGGTAACCCTTTCGAGGGTAGTGATCCGATGCAGGGGATAGGATCAAAGTCAAACCACAGCAATAGTTCATTACAAAGCAGTAGAGAAATCTTATAATAGATGAATTAAGCAAATTGACGTCATAAAATAAAGGGCAGGAACTCGGTCGGTTATCAGCATTTAATGGAGAGATAGAGAGTAGTTACAGAGACTGGAAACAGCAAACATATGACGAGAATTGTGGGATGATTTTACGTCATATTTGTGACATTGATTCAAAAAAGATTTACTAGGGATTTATGGACCTAACAAAAAAAGTGTTTTTATATCCTAAGTAGTACTGCCTTTTTATGACATTTTTAAAAGACCTATTTCACAACAATGTGAAAGTAAGGAGAACCTCTAATAGAGAAATGCACTTAAGTCTTCAACAGGCTTTGTGTAAATGGATTATATGTTACGGCCTCTTTAAAGGTAGTTCCCCTACCGAATTGAAAAATATTTATAGACTTGCAATTAGTTAGCACAATTTTCTACTTTGTTGCATTTGAATTGCCCTGTTTGCAATATATATAGAGGAAAACCTGATCCATATAAGACGATGCGACGCCCACGCGTTCGGTAGATTTATAGATTGAAATGTCTTTTGTCTGGCTTCTCACTTTGGCCATGTTTTCACCCATTTTCCGTGCCGCTTTTCCACTACTCTCTAGATTTTGCTCTCTTGTTTTCTGGCTCTCCTCCTGATTATATTTATACGCCTCGCTTTGGTCGCTCTTTCTCTGCGACGTTTTGCTGCGAGACGTTCAAGTTCATGGCGAAATGTGTGGGAGAAAAGCACCAAGGGAGAGAGGAAGAGAGAAGCGAGGAAAATCTCCGTCAATTGCCCAAAAGTATTAAGTATACGCAGCGTGGGCCCAAAAGTCAGGCACTTACACTTTGACATTTGATCACGCGACGTGATCACGAGCAAAGCACTTAAAATGTCGTTTATGGAATTTAGATAAGAGCTGGTTTCTAAGGGAATTAAAAGATCAATTAAGATGCCACAGTATAATGCTGTAGGAATCTGGCAGGAGATCGAAGATCCCTTGGCCCACTGCCCTGTTGTTGGCTATTTCCGTTTGGAAAATCTATCAAGCGTCTAAAAATATTCTAAATCAAAACACCGAATGCATCGAAAAGACTCTGCCTGCCTCTGTGTTATTTTTTGTTTGTATTTATATATTTCTACCTTATTTTTTCGTAGGAATAAATTATTATTAGATTGATTTTTGGTTGTGCCTGCGCTTGCTTGCGCATTTTCACTAAATTTATCTATTTAAATATAAGTTCCCTCCCCCTCCGACGTGTCGCCCTGGCCTCTGGCCGCTGGCCGCAGGAATTGGTTAATTATTTTTAGCAGCAAAACAGAGTAATAAAATGTGAGGTATTAGACAGTCAAAATATAAATCTAGCCGCAGGGAATATTTGGAAATGGAAATGGAATTTGGAAATTGGAAATATCTTGCCAAAAGGCGGGCAGTCAACTTGTTGCCATGGCATTCCAGAATCGATTGATCACAATAGAGTATACTATATATATACTTTTGTATACTTTATTCTTTAGCCCATGCCGCCACCATAGAGCGGCAGAAGCAGCGTCGCGATAAGCTGGCCAATGCGCTGAGGGACAACAAGAAGCGGCTGCTTGTCCTGGAACAGGAGATCAATATCCTCACGGAGCCAGTGGCCGTTGGTGAATCTGAAAGACTGGATAGAGATATCAAGCAACTGGCTGAGGACTGTCAGCAGCTTAATCAGCTGCTAAATCGCATAAATGGTAAGGAGAAAAACTTGATTATCAAACTTTAAGGAGCGGAAAGTGATGTTTCATTGTCTTCCTTACAGAACCGCAGGCCAATGACTCTGGCTCTGGTTCCGCGTCCAATTCCATAAATCGCCAGAACTCGTCACCCGCCAGTCAACAACAGCAGCAACCGCCACAGATAATCCCACGACAGCGTCCGAGCGGCCGAGCCCAGGTGCCGCCCAATTCGCTGCGCCTGCACTCGGTGCCGGCAGTGCCCACCGCTCTGCCGATCCAGGAATTTGGGCAGCACCAACAGCACAGCAGTGCGCCGAGCTCTGCCTGCTTGACGCCCCAGCAGCAGCTGCATCAGGAGCCGCCACCAACTTATGCCCAATACCATCAGTTCCAGCAATATTTGCAGCAACAGCGACAGCAGCAACTGCAGCAGTTGCAGGTGCAACAACAGCAGCAACAGATCCTTCAACAGCAGCAACAGCAGCGTGCGGTCACCGAGGAGGAGGAATTCCAGTCGGACTCCGATGCCGAGGCGGAGGAGACACTGGACTCGTGGGCCTGCAACATGTGTACATTCCGCAACCATCCGCAATTGAATATTTGCGAGGCCTGTGATTACGTGAGGATTCAGCCGGGTATGCTACACTTTGTTACCCCTCCTGCTGCTGCCGGGGCTGGGGATCAGCAGCAGCCGCCCCAGCAGCCATACGCACTGCACACGTAACCCAAACAAAAGCTTCGGCTGAAAGCAATCCACAAAACCGATCACAATGTTCTCTTAACGTGCATGAGAGCTCGCTTGCTTCCTTCCTTCTTGCTCCGACTGTTCCTCCTCTGTGTATGTTCCGACATTGAAACTGTGATAGCATATAAATTAACTTGGCGGCAGGTGCTTGACATCCACTGCATGGCTCAACCCCGAAAGACACTGAAACTGAAACTAAAACTGAAATGAAAGCGAAATCGAAATCGAAAGGACGTCGACGAATTGCTTAAGCAGCCTTGTTTTAAATTATTTCATTTTGATTTATGTTATGTATGTTAATTGCAATTATTTGCGCCTCAGCAATTAATTTAAACAGTAACTCTAACAACTAGCTTTAAGCGAAACGAAAAAACAGAGTTTATTATTATTTTTAGCCACCTAAAAAGAGTAAATAAATAAAGAACGTTATTTAAATATTTAAACATGCTTCGCTGCTCTATTTGTTGTCGTTGCCTTCTTGGAGAACCGCAAAACATGTTCAAACTGTTTACTTTTTTAGCACCCGTGCTGAGTCGCGAGGACATACATATAACCCTCTCGCCAGGCGAAAATCGTGAGTACAAGCTTACATTAATTTGTATTGATAAATTTCCTACATTTTCCGCCTTGCTATTTCAGGTATTATACACTCCTGGATCCTGTCATGACACTCGGCCAACAGTAAGCGCTCGCCATGAAATAACCTAGACAGCTCCAGAGATTGATACCTTAATTCTTAAACTATATACATATATTTCTATTTCGCATTATCACCTAGTTAAAGTAAATTGTATAAAAAATATTTGAGGTAGAAGATATATTGCTGCTGGCAGCGATTATTGTATTTTGTGTACTAGTTTAACTTGAATCTGTAAGGAAAAGACTTTTTAGCAACGTCGCAAATCAACTGAAACTAGCAAATATTTATTTTAAATGAACCGTGTATATTTTGTATATAAATATTTAATTATAATATTGTGTTAGGGGCTTTTCTACAAGAAAAAAGGAATAGAAACCATTGTACGCTTTTCAAAAGCACCAAGCATATTTAACGAAATTAAATTTTCAAGTTAAGAGAATGTGTGTGTTGCGTTTTGATTTTCTGAAAGCAATATGGATAACCAGCACCAATAACAATCCAATGGGATGTATTCGGTTGAGCACATTGAAAAATAAAGAAGTTATTTCAATTTTCCTACTTAAATGGGTCGATGGAGGGATTTTTGCCCTAAAAATGTTTACTGATACTTAACAGCTTTCCTGGAGATTTTATTTAATAAAATATAAAAAGAATATTTAAAATAAATAACTCAGTTTCAAGAATAACCGTTTTAAAATATAATATTAGTTTGAAAACTGACTCATAAATGCGTCACTGGTATTTACTTTAGTCGCACTTGGCCACACTAATGCAAAGGCTACCCTGGCGCTGAAAATGATTTCCGACTAATAATAAAAACTTTGCCACTAATTCCAGCTCAGAACGCAGCGAGCAGTCAGATTAATTAAATATGGATCATTTCGAGAAGAATTTCTGTAAGTCTCTACTGATTTCGTGTAAAATTTAGCCTTGTTTCGGCGGAAATACACACATGGCCCGTGTTGATGCGCAGAAAAAGTGAGCACAATATCAATTTAAATTGTCAAATAAATTGAATTTGAGGCTGTTTTGACTTTGTTATGAATATTTTTAACATTTAAGGACCCAAAAATGCGTAAACCTGAGGTCTTCTGAACAGCATATTTTGGCCACAAATGGAATTTAAGCAAAATGCTGTATATGGTTCGATTAACCATTAAGAGCTTAATTATTTTTGTTATGAAATTTTGTAACCTTGAGTTGTCCCTAAATTTAGGACATAAAAAACCGCATTTAAGGACCCAAAAATGAGTAAACCTGAGGTCTTCTGAACAGCATATTTTGGCCACAAATGGAATTTAAGCAAAATGCTGTATATGGTTC
>VNKC01000591.1:0-17466 GCA_008042775.1 Drosophila pectinifera
ATATATAAAAAACAAATATATTGTAGATGGAATATCCTTACTGAACACGAGTCTATGCCACACCAGGTTTTTATTTTTATTTTCATTTATTAAATTACTGCCTTTAAAATTAATTAAAATTACTTCAACTTTAAATTATTTCTTTTACTTTAAATTATTTATTTACTGTCTATTTTATATAGTGTACAAATATATATCTCTTGGTGGAAATAAAGAGGCATAGAGTAAGTGCAAAGGGTTGAGGTTGAGTGATTTGAGTTCGAGTTCCGAGCTCCCAGCTCCCAGCTCCCAGCTCCACGAGATCCAAGTTCGCGTCTGTGTGCATGTGGCACGAAACTTGTTGAAGCGTGTTTATGAACATGAATGAATCCAGCCAAATGAATGAATGAATGGGTGAGCGAGTGAGTGGATGAATGAAGCCCACATGCAATCGGAGGCCAGCTGGAGTCGAGGAAACCCAGCTAAGACCCAAGTCCAAATCCAAAGCCAAAGCCAAGACCAACACCAAACTCCAGCCCCAACTCCATTCATTGTTCGTGTAATTATGTACATTTTATTTTGATGTATTCTTTGTTTCTTCTCTTCTTTTTTTTAATTTTTTTTTTTTTTATTGTCCCATTGACCTAACGCCCAAGACAAAAGAACATCAAAATCAAAATAAAGAGAAGGAAAAAGGCTCGGAAGGCACAAGAAACCATCCAAAATAATGGGTACATATATCGCAAAATCAGGTGTACAACTCCTATGTAAAGTCGCTGTCAAAATAGAGAAGAAATGGTCAGAAAATGGCAAGGGAAGGCCGACAAAAATAATAAAAATAATACAAGATCCACACACGCACACGAGTGCGTGTGCGGAAAAAGAAATCAAAACACAAAAGCTCCAAAACAACAAATCAAAATAAGCGGCATATAAATTATAAGCAGAGAGAAAAAAATAAAGGAAAACGAGACAATATTCCAGCCAGGACAGGCATTTGAAGAAGATTTGGATACACTTTAATTTAATTAAGGTGAATAGAATACACCATAAGCACAGTGATAATAATCCCTGAAACACTCTTAAAAATATCACAAACAATCAACTTTTCATGGTAAAAAGTCGACTTAAATCAATGTTAATTAATCTATCTAACTTTTTAGCTTTTCCACCAACTTTTAATTTAATTATTACTAAATTCTGCAATTTAAAAATATTCATAGAAAACTCGCAATACCCTTTTTGGAGAGTGTATGTATAAAGAAACAACTTGCCGCCGTTCCTCTTTGGTTGCCAAGAGGCCTCAAAATGGAAATCAAAATAAACGAATCTGTGGAGTGGGTGGGCTAAGGGGTAGGGAGGGGCTGGAAGGAGGGGATTTTGTGTTGCTCTATTCTCCATCTCCATCTCCGTCTCCGTCTCTCTCTCCTGCCCTCTTCCTCTTCCCAGATTCGCTTAGATCAATTTACGTAATTTAAAAGCTTCGCTTAGACTTGGGCCTTTTGTGGGTTAAGGGGGTTAAGCGTAGTGAATATGAGATAGGGGTTAAGGGACGGGGGCTGTGCGTACTATAAGCGATGATTATGCTGATGATGATGGGGGGGATCATGTGGCATCGCGTGAGTGTGCGAGTGTGCGTGTGTGTGGTGTGTCTACGCATTGTCACAAGTTGATTCCTCATATTTATGAATGAAATTTGCCTCAGGCAAAGAAATGGCATCTGATGAAATTCGCAGATGGGCGAGGCACATACTTCAACACTTAAAAAAAAAGGTTTTCCTAGGGCAAATAGAAAACAGCTCACTCGGCTATATATAGTAACAGATTTTATGTTAAAAGCTACTGATAAATGCAGGGAAACTTGTACTAAATCCTGTAAAAAGTAAGAACTAAGTTTATTAAATCTTTTCTCTATTGAGTATTATTTAATAGCATTTCAAATATTTATAAATTGAAAATACAATTAATATAAATATATATCTTTATGTAGCCAGAGATACTTTGCCCAGCCAGAGATACTTTGCCCAGCAATAGATACAGATGATTCGGTCAGCTAGACGCTTGCAGTTATTGTTGGCCCGATTATTCCATTTTGATGGAATGCCAGCCCCAGATACTTGGCCAATTATTCATTTCGCCCACTAGAGCAGAAATCGATTTTAAATTAGTTCACTGATCCAAACTATTCACCCAAAATATATATATTTCGAACAGTGCAAATGAAGTGTTGAATGGGTTCGGGAAATTTGATTTTTGTGGTTGATTTACCTTAAGCAGGGCGTGGAAATTCTGAAAAATGTTTTTATAATTTATTTATTGATGCATTTAACATTAAAATTTAGCAATAAAGCTTTCAGAATACAAATTCGAAATATTTATATATTCTAAGACATATGTCTTTCAGCACTTTTGTATTTCTTTAAATACTTTTATCAATAATAAATATACAGCTATGCTATGACCCACATTATATACATTTCTTGATTCTCCCAGTGATCTCTTGTTAATTTATGTAAAAAGAATTGAGATATATGCGAGAGCTGAGAGATGAAAAAGCCCAGACTGAGATGAGATCACAATTGATTGATCATCATTAGCAGCGAAGACAAAGAGTTCTTGATATATAATATGCAAAATATGCATTAAAATAAAATTCAAAAAATTAATTTAAAAAACAAACTAAATTACCTAAGCCATTAGGAAAATAATAACTTATATATTCGATTCCTTTTAAGTTTCAATTGATTAAATAAACCCCTTCACATATACTAGTTCTGAAAGGATACAACACGTATACGCAATATTACGTATACGTATTCGGTTAGAAGACGATCCGTGAAGTTGAGAAGAATTCACGGGTAGAATTGCCCAGAAGATAGGCTGCTAAAAAAAACTAAACGATTCCGATGGCGATGGCGTAATAGATCGACGGGTGGTTAACTATATATCGGGTCGGGTCGGGACTGGTGGCACGGGGCTGGTGGGGGCGTACCGCCCGAGTCGCGGTTGCGTAAGCGTTTCTCCACTCCGGTGTGTGTGTGTGTATGTGTGTGTGTAATAAGAGTAATTTATATGTACATTCGTACGCCTGTATTACCATATAATTAGATACTCGAGAGTTTCTTGACACCGAAAAACTTTTGGTGTGTTCGATGTGTGGAGAGCGTGCTACCTCCGATGGCGAATTCCGATTCCGATTCGAGCCCCGAAATTGTATCGAACAGTTTATCAGCTCTATTAACAGATCTCTCAAGTGCTCAAGCTTGTTTCGCCTGACAACGAGAAACAAATAACAAAAACAAAAAAAAACCACACAACAACAAAAGGTAAAGGAAAAATGCGTAAAAAACGAGATACTTCGTACGCGGAGCTTTGTTCAAGTGGTGCCCAAAAAGTAGTCTCGACGCACCTCTCCCCGCTCGCCCTTCCGGAATTCCTCATCATTGGATGCGATTCTTGGAAACCCCCCCAAAAAAAAAAGAAACCCAAAGTCGGCTGAGAAGCTTAGCAAATAATGGTATATACATACATATGTACACATATGTATATGTTATATGTACAGTGAGCAGACCAATTAAACGCCGGAAACAAAGGGAATTCATTTCTAAGAGGGACTTGTGCTTAAAATATTTAAATAAATTAAAGAGATAAATGATAAAGAGTTTACAAATGAGTTCCAAATTAATAACTATAGTGGTATACAGAAGTTATAAAATTTTTAAAATATTAAAAAAAATATAACTAGCACTAGAATAAACTCTAATTTGTCTGAAAATGTTTTTTTTTTAAGTAAGCAAATATAATGGAAGTATATAATTTAATAGGATAAAACTATCTTTACCTTGTGTAAAAAAAATGTGAATAAATTAGAGTTCGAAGACTCCAACCGGGTCGTACTTACCGGTTCGAAATACCCGGACCTGACTATATGTTTTTGTTTTTGTATGGTTGTGTTATTTTCCAAAGAAGTGGGAAGAAATCATTGTTAATTTAATTAGGCAGATAAGGAATTCATATAATATTTGCAGAGGATTATATTAATTCCCGATTACTTAATAAACAAAACACCAAAATCCTTTGAAGGTAATCTAATAACCGCAATCGCAAAAAACCAATCGAAGCTTAAAGTTTAATTGATTGGAAATCTGGTTCGCTTCTCTAATTCCCAAGAATATATATTTTATTTTATTTCTAATTTTTCGTGTTTTGTTTTTGTTTCTTTAAAAAAATAACAACAAAGTTGGGTAAATTGCGGGAAAGAAGCAGAGAAAACGATACAGCCCCCAAGTGGGAGCGAAAGGGAAGACAGCCAAGTACATATGTATGTACATTCTTTTTACTCAGTTTGGTTCTTTATTTATTTATTTATATTCTTTTTTGGCTTTTTAGGCTTTTTTCTTGGTTTGGTTGGCGGTCGGGGGCACATTGGGAATGGGGCAAAATTTGCCAGAAAGGGAAAACCTGAAATGACTACGAAAAAAAAAAAATAAATAAATAAAAACAAAACAAAAATACAAATACACGAAGTAAGGGAAAAAGAAGCAGCAGCAGCCGTAAGCAAAGAAACACGAACAAAATGTGAGGCGAAACACAACAAAAAATCTCATATTATTTTGGCCTTCAAAAATTTTTGGCGGGCAATGAACCAACAACAACCGACAGAGAGAGATAGAGAAAGAAAGAGTGAAAGAGTGAGAGAGCTCCACACACTTACAGGCATGCAGACGCTTGGAGAAAGGGACGGGAGCAGCAGCAGCTTACACATGAGCGTGGGAGGAGGGGTGTGTGTGCGTGTGTGCACAGCTCAAAAAAAGAGAGGTTCTATTGAAGTTAAAATTTAAATAAATTAAACTAAAATTTATAGAATATTAATAAAATTTAAAAAAATCTGAAATACAATTAATTAACAAATTTACAATCAGTAATTAATATTATAAAAATATTCCTTCTTAAAAGTATCAAATAATTTCTAATATTAAAATAATGCACTAGAATTTCCAACTGGATCTAACTACCAGCTAGCCGTTAGCCAAGCCTCTGGACTCCCCATTCAGTTTTAGCGCTACGCCACTGGCGACGCATTGCGTGCAGACTTTCAAGTGGGCAACAACAACAAAAACTCAGAATGGAAGTAAGAAGCGGAGAAAATGCGAAAGAAAGAGTATGGGGGAGATGCCGGCCGGCGCCCTTCCCCATCCCCTCGAGCCAGCTCCACCTCCCACCACTCATCGAGAACCCGAGCCCGCCAGCAACCCACTAACGCCCCGCGCCTTAACCCATCCGCAACAGACACAATTTGGGCAAACAGTGTCACCACAAAACGAAGAACCACAAATGTTGACACAGCGAATTCTGCAAAAGAGATAGAAACGCTGCCATTCTTCCATATTGCGGAAAAAAAGGTGAGCAAGTATTAGCGAAAATCAATAAAAGAATAACAAGAATTAAATAAGAGTAGGAATTTCAAGGAATTAGCTAGACACAGTAGCTAAGAAAATAATCAAGAATATATTTCTTAAAATTCCTTTTTGAATTAATATACATATACATATAATTAAAACTCTTAAATTTGTGCGATTTCTTCAATAAAATTAAAGTTTAAAAACTAAACTTGAGAGAGACGGAAATGTCTCGTTTGATATTTTCTAAATGTCTGTTCTACATATTAATTCTCTTTCAAGGTGAGGTAAGCCCCATTTATCGGCCTCCTTGAACCACTGTGCCTTATTGGGTGGGGCAGACAGAGACAAGGACAAAAACAGAGCCAGCGACAGAGATGAAGTGGCTGAGGAGTGGGTCTGGAGGTGCATGAAGAAACTTATGCCATATCCATAAAAGTACAATGTGTGGTAATGAATTGGGGGGGTATGAGGGCGGCAGGGTCAGGGGCAGCCAGGATCTCGCAGACAGTAGACAGCAGACAGGAAAGGAGGTGCATTGGGGTATAGGAGTGGGACGGCAGGAGGGACTGGGACAGACGATGGCGGCATCGTTTCACACGGTCATGCTTTACATGGTAAGTAAATTTTGAGTGATGCGCTGGAATGAAAAGGGACTCAATAAGTACACTGAAAGGAATTACCAGTGAAGTTTTTAGGTAAGTAAAAGCTTTTGTTGGAAAAGTTATCTATAAAAAGATGATAAATGTATATTTTTTTATAAGTTGTCATGTCTAATTAATTACATTTATTTTAAGTAATAAACTACAAATCCAAATAATGCTTTATCTCTTTTTTTTTTAGTCAAAACATTACCCTTTATTTTTGTTTTTAATATTCTTTTCGATATCTCCCTAGTTTATTTAAAGACTATCCATCTCTTAGTCCAATTTAAGTTATCTATATCGATTTAAAGCATATACTTTTTGACAGTGTAGGAAGGTAGACCGGCTACGATAGCCGGCAAAAACAACATCATCATTATCATCGACGGCGTTGTCTACGAGTCCATCGCTCATCGGCGGCTCCACTTCACAAACCGTAAAAATGTTTAACTTGTGTCTAATTTGTGAATACAAAGTGAAGGAACTCTTCCTGCCGTGCATTTAAAACGGCCATTCCAGAATTCCGGATCTTCGACTCCTCGACTCCTCTTCTCCTCTTCGAATCTGCGAGTCTGACGATCCGAAAGAGGCTCCCAGGGGGCGTGGTACCGCCTGGCAACCTGTTGCCTCCAGTTAGAGAAGATGAGAAGACTTGATGGATCCCAACACGCAAAAAATAAAAGAAAAAAATAAAATAAAACAGTCTTTAATGGAGTCATTGAAGCTGCGGCTTTTTGGCACTTCGTTTGGATTTTAACCTTTTTTTTTTGTAGTACAGCAAAAGGTATGTTTTTGAAACATTTGTGGTTTTAAAACTATTATTTGGTGCTTTAATACTAATATACTTATATCGAGAGAAACTAACTAACTACCTTTAGTTGTTGGGATTGTGTATGATTTTTTTATAAACTCTTAGATTGCTTCCTCCCTTCCCTTAATTAGAAACCTTCAGTGGTTTGAGGTGGCAAAAGTGTAACCCACAAAATAGCCAGCAAAAAAATAAAATAAAAACCGGGAAAAGATTGGAACCTAAACCCAAAAAAAAACAAAAAAAAAATCATATGAAAGTCGAGGCACGCTCTGCTGGGCAAATGAACTTAAAATTCCGTTTACGTTTTGCTTGCTTAATAGGATTCCCTTTATTTCTCATTCTTTGTTTTTATTTTTATTTTTGCGCCTTTCCTTAAATCGAGAAGTGGGGGGTAGCCAGTGATCATTCCAGGCTCAAACTGTGAACCCATCTCAAAAGTTATCTCCTTTGGGGTTTACCTAAAAAATTATCCGGAATTTTCTATCGAAAGCTTTGTTTAAAACTTTAAGTTTCAAATTGTTGGAACTTACTTCAGAAATTCCGGCTCATTCCGTTTAAGCTGTCCTTTTATACCTGGTTTTCCTGGCTACTTTTCTTGGGCATTCCACCATGTTAAATTTCAGTTTTTATAAACCGTTCGCTATAAATTCTATACTTTTATTTAACACAAATTATATTATTAAATGTTTCCTAACTCGTCAGTGTATTTTAAATGCTTAAGACATATTAAATTATTATCCGATGGCATTATTCCAATTTATTTATTGCTTAAAAATATAGAAGTGACAAGTTGTTTAAAAATCCAAATAGGTTAATTGCCCATATATTAAATAATAATCTTAGAAACAAAAGGACGTTAACTACATGTTAATCGATTTTGTTAAGAGTTTAATTGCCTTGTGACCAGATTTCGGCTTAAATCGCCAAAAAATAGGGCCATAAATCAGCATCATTTGAATGGCAATCACGTAAATGACTATTCATCGGAGGCATCGAATGTCAAGTATAATTTTCCCATGTCCCCGAATCGAATAAAGCGAAATAATTGCCGATCTTTGTTATATATATATTTCTTTTACCCAGCGCCTATCTTCCTTTGGGTTTATTTCTGTATCTTTTATTTGGCAATCGTGTGAGACGCCAAAAGTCTTTATCAGAAACGCGGGCAATTCAAAGGCAGCGACATGGACAAGAAATAGAGGAAAAATCAAATCAAATGGGCAATTAATCAATCAAAATGAGAAACTACTCGTACAACTACGAACTTTGGGACAATTGTCACTTGATTCAATGGCCGAAATGCGAGAAATGCGAACGAGATATGGCCAAAATCGCGACGATTCGCTGCGGATCGATCGAACTTAGGCCCAACAATTAGTTGGCAATTGTGAGCGAGCCTTTGGGCCAGCGAAAAACAGCATTATTTCTTTGATTGCCAACCGTGGCAAATGCGATATTTGGTGGCAATTTTTTCCTATGTATTTTAGGTTTATGGCTGCTCTCGATCCGCGTCTATCGATTTCGATCGCGACCGCCGATTTTATAGCATCTCAGCTGTTGCCAGGCCAACTTAACGGCCGGCCGATTATTAGGCAAATTAAGGAATGTCATCGCATACGATTTGCATATTCACCGCAACAGGTTCAGGTACAGCTTCGGCGACTTGCTTTTGAACTCTTGATTTCTTATACATATACAGGTATAAAATTTAAATTATAAACAAAAAATTTGTAAGAAGCATTCAAACATTCGCTGTTCGTGACTTTTGGGGGATCCCTTTATCGGGCACGACTTGAAGTGAAGCGATTACACGGGGCCACAAGTCCAAATCAACACCTAATGGCACTATTATGGTTAAGTCTTTCGTATATAATTTATATTTGATATAATTTATGAACCGTTTCTTAGCTTTTTTATAATTTGACACGATCCAGAGTTGAAGTCTTTGAAGCGTTTTTTAAATTAATGTACCCTTGCCTTAAATTTACTTATAAGTATTTATTGAAATTATTCAGAACCAAAGGTAGAATATTTATTAAAAAAAATCAGTTACTTGTATTTAATGTTTGAAAATATATTTTAAATACTGGTAAGTAAAATGATAAGAGTTATATTAAATTTAATAAGTTCGAATTGAGACTTTAGATTTAATTTTAATTACCTTGTGTAATATTTTACAGTCATTACTTGCATAAATATATTAGAAAACACCAAGAAAAAAATATATTTTAAATGATATTGTATATGAACATTGCTTAATATAGTTTTAATAAGTAATTCCTTAACAAGTAATTGTCTAAAAATATTTTCTGTTTGGTTTTTGATTATTATATTATATTTCTTTTTATATTTCTTCTATATTTATATTTTCTATCTATATTTATATATAATAATTTCCATTCCACGTCACACTGTCATCGCTTCATTGCTTTTTTTTGCTTTAATTTTTTGCAGATTTGTTTGAGGCAAATATCTAAAGTCAAGTTGGCCGGACTAGATTGAGATTTCATTAATTAGTCGATGTGTTTGAATGGCTGCTGTCTCTGCGATGTCGCCTGTATATATAGATATACTCACTGACTGGTGGCGGTTGCCAGGGGGCCTCCGATTTGAATTCTCACTTCTGGGGAAGCTCGCGGAGATCCACCTGTATCTGTCTTTGTATCTGTATCTGTATCTATATCTATATCGGCCCGTGGCGCGCGTTGTCAAATCAATGCCATTTCAAACATTTCGTATGCAAATGAATTGTTTGAGGCGTCGCATAAATTATGAGCATAAAAATGCCAACTACGAGAGGAGCGGAAAAAGATTTCAAATACTATATTAACTTGGCCGCAAACCAGCAGCACGTGCGGTTCAAAAACGGGTTTTATTTATTTATTATTTTTTCTTTTTTTTTGACTGCCAGTGAAATGGTGCTTTTGCGTAGGCCAAAAAGAAGTTACCATAAGAGATATATGTGCGAAATGTTCCACAATTCCCATAAAACCCAGAATCCCCCCCTACAGAATCAAGCCGAAAAGGAGAGCGCACACACACACACACATAAAATACCAGCGTTGTGATAAAAAGTCTCAAAGAATCTTAAAAATGTTGTGAGAATGAAGCCCTCAATATACTCTCTTTTTTAAGGCTTGGCTTGTATTTTATATTATTTTTTAATCAAGTACAAAGTACTTTTCCATGAGCACTTATGGTTAAATGAAAACTATATAAAAACAGGACTGTGTTTGTGTTATTATTTAAATATATTTTTTTTTTACAGAAGATATATACTGATTTAAAAGTGTAACTTTTTTGGAAGAGTATCGAGAAAGGGTCGCCTGCAGACCTCGAAAATCAGACTTAAAAGCCTTCCTTTGGCCGCGTTCAGTTCAAAAGGAAACGCCAGAAAGATATGCGAGGAGTTTTGCGTTTTGTCTTCGTTGTTTTTTATTCTTTTTGTGTTTATTTTTTTTTTTGGGGCCTTTTGCTTTTTAGGGCAACAAGATTTCATTTCATTTTAACTGGAATCAAATTACGAAACCGACGACAATCATGCAGACGATGATGATGAGCGTCCCGGAAAAAATTGTGAATGGAGCGAATAAAACTGGAGGAGTAACTGACTTTATATTCGGCGCGGAAAGTTCAAAAAAATAAGCTGGAATACGGAGGATAAATTTATTAAATTATTTCTATTATTATTATACTTATTAAATTTATTTCTGACAATAAGGTATATCTCAGAATATTCAGAACTTTTAAAAGTTCAGTTAACCAACAATTAGAGGCTTTCTTAATTCAAATCTTAACTAAAATCGGAAGTAATTATGCTCAGTTTCTTTTGTTTTTGTTTATCGCTTAATAAAACAGTTTATTTTAAGTTTAAAAGTATTAAATTCATGATTAAGCTTACTTCTTAATATTTATTTATTTTGTAAAGTAGAAACAATGTTTTTTTCAGCAAAGAATATCACAATAAATATTTAAATTAATATTTAGTAGACTTTACTCAGGATCGCGATTATTTATGAGACCTAAAATCCTGAGTAACCCAAAAAATACACAAAAAACCCAACTTTCTGAAGAAACAATGCGATACGATTTTTTATTCGCGCTCTTCTTCAATGCAAAGTGCTCTTCATTCACAGAACTCCAAACTCCAGCTCCGCGCTGCCTTTTTTTATTTTTATATTTTGCCTTTATTTCATGTATTTTTTTCGCTTTTTTTTGGGGCCCTTTATGGCTGTCCACTTCAGTTTATAGCCTGCTTTTCTGTGCCCAAAACGATCTTCCTTCAGACGCTCTGCTCTCCCCCTCTCCGCTCGTTTCTCACCTTAACGTCTTCGTATTACTTAGCAAATTAATAACCATAAAAATCTTAATGCCCAGCGCTAAAGAAACGAAGTCTTTAGCTTGCCTGTTGAATTTCTTATGAAAAACGTTTCGCGAAGCGAAAAAAAGATCAAGAAAAAGAAATACCTACAACTGAGTAGGTTGGAAAAAAAAGACAACCAAAAGGCAGAAGTACAAGAACAAAATTTCAAAAAAATACAGAGGGTCCTTAAAAGATAGTACATTAGATATTTTTAATTAATTATAGTAAATAATATATTTATTATATTATTCAAGATAACTTTTTGCAAACATAAAAAAGCATTGTTTTGATTAATCTATTAAATATCGAGATATATCGTAACCAAATTTTATTTGTCTATTTATCGATGATTAAAGATAGTGTCGATAGTAAAGTGAAGTATAGTAAAGTTCCTACTTTTATATACTATATTATTCCGATTTATCTTTCTTGGAGATTCTTAGTTTGCTTACATATTCTGATTTTATTTTCTATTTCATTCCCTTAGTTCGATTACATATTATGTTATTTTATTATATTATATATTCTATTTTAATATTTTTTCTCGAACTGTCTAAGTTATCCTCATGGAGAGACCACTGTAAATACAGGAAAAAAAGGCAGAAGACACAAAGGCAGAAGAAAAAGATTAACAGAAGTGCCGCCATTTAAATTTATTTACTTACGAGTGTGAACTTTATGCCCGTGGCGTTCGCCTTCCCCCTAACCCCCAGAGACCCCTTAACCCGCCCCAGTTGGCCATTCTTAACCCTTTTTTTTCTTTTTAAAGATCGGACGCCACCGTTGTCAATGCCAAAACGTGTGACGGTCGCCAGAGATCCCAAAACTCGATCTTAGTGCGCTTCCTGCCCCAAAAAATAAGAATTAAAAAAAGATATATGCGAGCTGTGCAACCCTTTTTGTTTCTCACATGATCAGCCAAATAATGCGGCCTAGGTAGATCTCATTATGGGGTTACCAAGAAATACTCGCCTTTTTTTATTTTTTCCTTTTTATGTATTTATTTTTGGCAAGCCAATAGGAACTTTCACTTTGTGAAAACTAACAGAGCAAACGAGGTACACAAAGGGTTGGGCTTTGCCATAAAAGAAGTGAGATCTTGGCGATTATGCAAGTCTAGGTAATTATTTATATTATTTACGGAAATGTATTATAAGATTTTTGATTTGGCGAATTGTTTCAACTGTACTTTAAATATTTAAAATATATATTATATTTTATTTAAGCAGCCTAGTAAAAATTTGGACAAATTCCCATAGATTCTGGTTATTCTTGCTTATGAATTTTGTTAAATATAAATTTTAGCTTATTTTTTAACAGAGATCTTCAGAGATTTATTTTAGTATTTTACAGGCAAATATATTTATATATAATAAATATTTTTATAAATATCTTTAATATAAAACATATGTACATATATGAATTTTGTTAAATATAAATTTTAGTTTATTTATAAACAGAGATCTGCAGAGATTTATTTTAGTATTTTACAGGGAAATATATTTATATTTAATGAATATTTTTATAATTATCTTTAATATAAAAGTATACATATATGTTATATTTAATTAATTATTTAACTAGGAATGTTTTAAATATTTTCCTTCCTTGAACAGATTTTTTGGCATCTCCAGCTTTAGCTCCAACTCGAGGCCTTTTTGCAGCCATTAAGATCAATCTAATGGTGGACCAAAGTGGGTTAATCCGCTCAGAGACACAAATCAAACTTAAGTGGCTTTCAGCACGAAGTCGTCTCTCTAATTAAATTCTGAACGCAAATAACTTTCAATTTCCTTCGGGCCAAAATGAATAAAAAGCTAGAAAAAAGGGGGAAACACTAACAAATAAAATACAAAAAAATAGAAACAATTTGATAATGTGTACAAACATGAGCAAACATCGAAGCACCGACCATAGGTAATTATGTATGTATGTGGCTGATATGAAATACAGAAATAATTAAGCCAAGCGGAGAACTCCGGGCCCTAAAGTCGGGCCTTAAAACTCGGGGCCCTTCATTGTCAACCCGCTGCCGTCGGTTGCCCCCTATATATACATACATATGCATATACCTGACAAATCAAGTTGGCTCGCATTCCTCTCCAGCCGCAGCAAAATCATCGCATACAACAAAATTAAATTCAAAAGCCATAAAAAAGTCTTTTCTACGCACTGTGTGCCCGCCGATGGTGACTTCCCCTTTCGATTTTGGCCATGTTCGTTACCACGCAGCGATCCCGTCTAGCCCGGACCCGGCAACCCAACAGCTCCCCGGGTCTTCAGATCTTATAAAGCAAAAAAGTATAAAAGTAAAAAAGTAAAGTAGTGTGTGGCGTGTGTGTGTGTGCGAGCCGGGTATGTAAATGGATGTTTTAAATATTTATAAAATTTAATTGCGTTTGTTATGCGTATTTGCTGCCGCCGACTGCCGATTGCCGATTTGCTGGCTGACTGGGCTACCTCAAGCACGCACATTCTTTCCATATTCACACTTGGTCTTAGCCACAGGGAACAGGCGACAAAAATGATTAAAAGCGATATCAATTGGTGAACATTTATGTTTATAAATATAATTACAAATCTAATATATTATGGGATATTTTTAATTTAATTTATATAGAGTTTTACTAGGCAAAGCTAGCTGAAAGATGCACTGATTCCTTAAAAATGTATAATAAAAATGTTTCTTGTTGATTTAAAAAATTACTAAAAATGTCCACAGGTAAAAGTATAATTTATTTACCTAAATATAACAATTATATTATTTTCTAAGCCTTATTTTTAATTTATTTACCTAATTAAAACAATTCTATTATTTTCTAAGCTTGTTAAAATAAAGAAACAAATACTGAAAGAAATACTGATTCCTTAAAAATTAATAATAAAAATGTTTCTTGTTGATTTAAAAAATTACTAAAAATGTCCACAGGTAAAAGTATAATTTATTTACCTAATTAAACTAATTATATTATTTTTAATGTAATATATATATAGAGTTTTACTAGGTAAAGCTAGCTGAAAGAAATACTGATGCCCTAAAAATATTAATAAATACGTTTCTTGTTGATTTAAAAAATTACTAAAAATGTCTGCAGGTAAAAGTATAATTTATTTATCTAATTAAATTTATTATATTATTTTCTAAGCTTGGTAAAATACAGAAAGAAATACTGATTCCCTAAAAATTATTAATAAAAATGTTTCTTGTTGATTTAAAAAATTACTAAAAATGTCCACAGGTAGAAGTACAATTTATTTATTTAATTGAAACAATTATATTATTTTCTAAGCTTGGTAAAATAAAGAAAGAAATACTGAATGAAAAACTGATTCCCTAAAAATTATTAATAAAAATGTTTCTTGTTGATTCTGAATCACTAAAAATATTAATAAATACGTTTCTTGTTGATTTAAAAAATTAATAAAAATGTCCACAGGTAAAAGTATAATTTATTTACCTAACTAAAATAATTAAATTATTTTCTAAGCTAGGTAGAATATATAAGTTGTAGTTCTTACCTCAATAATAATTTAACAGCCACTTTTGTCGCCTCTTTCAAGGCGTTTGGGCCTCAGATCGTTGGACCCCCAAAACCGAACCACAATTCGGAGACATCCCCATCCCCGCTGTTCCCGAAACTTTCCATAGGAACCATTCATAGAACAAGCCAATCTACTCAGCAAGAAATTTATGTAACTGCGCAGATAAATTGTATTTCTTTTGGCACTTCGGTCTCGGTCTCGGTTGGCTCGAACAGCTGAGCCGGGACGGGTTCAGAACCAGTCACCAGTACGCAGTTCCTTAAGTACCAGTATATAGCCCCTTTGGCCCTATTCCCTTTTGTTAATTGTAAGTGGCAGATTTAATAGGGCTTTTTTGTTGCTTGTTGAGGCTTTGCTTTGTATAATTAAATTTATCTTTTAATATATTACTTGTATATATATATATATCTTGATAGATACACAGACAGAGAAGAGTACTTTTATAAACAATGAGTTAACTCAGCTATATAAATTAATAAACTCATTAGTCGTTATTTTGTAATTATTGAGTTGTTAAGTTACTTTATCATATATATAATATTATATATATCATATGCTTAATTATCTTTTTGGTTCCCGAAAGTTGAATTGAATTAATTGAATTTTTTAATATAAAACTATTTAATATATATTCTATTATCACAAAATGGTATAATGAAATCTACTTGATAGATACTCCACTTATATGATTTAATAAACACATTATATGTGTAATAATGGAGTTGTTAAGTTGTTAAGTTATCATATATTTTGAGTAAATATTTCTTGTATTAAAATATATATCCTATTACTTGCTCCCCTTAATTTATGCCACCCCTAGGGCCTGATAGACTATTCCCCCGGAGACCTTTCTAATCATGAATAATTGTGGCCGGGACTTTGACAAATCGAACTTTTAGGGGAAACGCGTGTCTCTGTCTCACTGAGATAAATAGGTGTTGGCCGGGCTATTTGAAATTCAAATGATTGGGGCGAAATTTCAGTGGCTTTCCTCTCTCTATCGGCCATGATGATGATTGCTGTTCGTCTAGGTGCCGCTGGCTGTTTTGGCCCGCAGTTTGAATTGGCCATGGAGCTGGGATTGGGACTGGAATTGGGAGTGTGACCGGGACTGGGACTGGGACTGGGACTGGGACTGGAATGACGCCACCAGGTTTGCCTTTTTTATATATATATATATATATAATATATACACTCGTACTATTTATTATTTTTGGGCTTCAGTCTGGGGGGCGTGAATGCCAGACACTCCGGTTAACGTCTCGATATTCACACGCCGCTTAATTGACTTCCATAACTGCTCCGAAGAAATCGTTTTCCAATCATTAGTTTTGTGTGTTCCTTAACCCATTGTTGCCGCCCCAGAGATTGGGCTACTCCTACCTGGCCAGCCACCTAGGCACTGGAAACAAATTTGGCCAGAAAAGAATTCTTTTGAAAGGAAAATATATTTAAAATGAATTTTTTGGTGTGCTTCTACAAAATAAAAATGTTTGTCTTTTATTTAAAAATAAATACTTAATAAATTAGGCAAGTAATTGTGTGTATCTACTATAATAATGATTATTTTTCATTTAAAAATATATACCTTATTAATTAGGTAAGGCGTAGCAAATAATGTTATTTCTTGCAGTGCAGCTGGACTATCTACTTGGAAGTATCGAGACGATGGCAAAAGTGCCAGGTCGCTAATTGTAGCCGGGAAATTAGAGCGGTTCGTCTCTAGGATTTTGTGTTAATTTCTGCTCGCTTTTATTTTTACTTTACTTACTTTATTTTATTACAGACAGGTCCCGGTTACCCCCTGGCCCGAATGCTACCTGAAGGTTTTTCACTCTCGAGTTTAGGGTTTAGGCCGGGCTCTGGTCTTGGTCTTGGTCATTAGGCCGAGTTCACAGATTTGCCGCTGTTTGGTATGTATCCGTAGCCAGATCTGTTTATATGTGTATGTATATGTTATATCTGTAGCTGTATCTGTATCTGTATCTGGCGAATGTATCTGAGCGCTCGCACAATGTTTGCTCAAGCAATTCATTAATCATTGATAATTACATTAAATGTAGGCCTACCTGCGCATGCGTCGCCTAATGAACGCGGCGTTTTCTTGCCTTCATTTTTTTTCTGTTTCTGTATTTTTTTTTTGTTTGTCAGATAGATAGTTCGCCGGCGTTTAGTTTCTAATTTTTCAACTTGTTGCCAAGCCGGCTTTTAATTGTCCGTGAATTATAGAAACACGGGACATCGGACAGGCCCGGTTTTTCGCCTTTTTTTGTTTGTATTTCTTTCCTAAACTCGGAGCGTGTTTTATATTATATTTTTTTTACCTCTTCGGCTACGTGCAAGCGCCGTATCAAGTTGGGATCTGTTTTGGTTTTTGGTCTCGGCCCTTTTCCGCGAAAAGCTGTGCCAAAAACGAACCTAACTTTGGCTTAAGGGGCGTGAAAATATTCCAAAGGTGGTGATAGATTTTCCAAGTTTAAAAATATTTGATAACCAATATTAATTATATATATAAGGTATATATATAAATATATTATATATAATTATAATTAATATTAATTATTTTAAATATATTATATATATTATACCTTGTCTAGAAGTGGGCTTTCACTGAATGTAAGGCTTAAAACAAATTTTTTAAATGCCGCTCAACCATCTGGGAAGCCACCTGGCGGTTGCAATAGGCAACTGTCATACTTGGAGCCACATCCTGCGTGCCCCTTCAAG
>VNKC01000594.1:0-10902 GCA_008042775.1 Drosophila pectinifera
TCCATGATCCATGATCCATGATCCATGATCCATGATCCATGATCCATGATCCATGATCCATGATCCATGATCCATGATCCATGATCCATGATCCATGATCCATGATCCATGATCCATGATCCATGATCCATGATCCATGATCCATGATCCATGATCCATGATCCATGATCCATCCTCTCATATAATCATGTACTATTAATATAAGGAATATACATTTTAAATTTAATATGTGCTTCGCATATTAAGCTGATTGATGTTTTAAAATGTATTGTATGTTTCGATAAACTGCTATACATTTAATTTCAGCCTTGTAGACATTTCAAAATATACTCAATAATTCAAATTTATAGCTTAATTAAATACTTGAACATCAACTATAAGTTTAACAATAAAATATGATTTCATTATTTTTTAATCTCAAAAATCATTTTTAAGTCAAAAAGTACAACAAATATATATAAATAATTATTCATAACAAAACTCTTGGTGACATTAATTCTCAATTCAATACATTCTCAATTACCACTCCAGAACTAGCAGGTGTGCCGTATTTCTTAAAGCCTTTTTATAATACATAGGTTAGAGTTAACGGCGGTTAAATCAGTATAATTTGACATTAATTGATTTTTACAATAAGCATTTAATATTTCTATTCATAATTATTCATAACAAAACTCTTGTTGACATTTATTTCTCAATTCAATACATTTTCAATTACCAGTTCAGAATGTGCAGTTATGCCCTATTCTTTAAAACCTCTTTATAATGCATAGGCTAGAATTTAGTATTTTTTAACATAAATTGATTTGTACAATATGCATTTAATATCTTTAGATTCCGGCGTTATAGTGTTAAAAGATATACGATATCGTCTTTCATTTTTCAGTGTAAACCCGTATGCTCTAGATGATAATAGGTATGACAAGATGCTATTAAGTATGTCATCTAGACCTAAAGGTTTTACACTGATGCATGAAAGGTGTTAATTAGATTGACATCTAGATCGGCTGAAATAGGAAAGAACTCTTAAGAAAGGTACTCTATTATCCTCTTGTTGTTACTTAATATCTTAATCAGTCGGGCAAAGCGCATTAAATTTAGTAGAAGTTATAGATAGTAAGTAATCATATTGCCACAAAAGTTTTAAGAAAACTTGAATTATGTGGCATTCAATATCATATTTGTCTAGATCTGGTGTTCAATTGAACGGTCAGGTGGATATGGCTAAATAGTATCGCATGTTGATACTTACATATATACTTTTAATGTTTAAAAACACTTAAAATAGCCTAGTATTAATTTAGTATATGTGTGTTTAATAATAATCGAAATTTTCCACATCGAGAAAATCGGTTTCTTAATCGGTTTTTTGTTTTCATATCAATTAACATACACTCTTAATGTAATAAAAAACTACGATATTTCGTAATATTGAACAAATCAAATTTCACAGTTCCGCCCAAGATTACACCATTCTCATTCGCACGCGATCTGAATGTCGGCGACCGAACAAGTATACAATGCGTTATTGGGACTGGGGATCTTCCACTGGCATTTACATGGCTAAAAGATGGACATCCTCTGCAATCAATAGTTGATGATGGGCTTAGTGGTGCAAGTGGAGCGCCTGGTATGGGCTCTAATTCAGTCTTTTCACCACCATTAAGTATTCTGGAAAATAACGAAGACGTAGTTTTGAATGAAAATAAACGTGAAGGTGGTAAAGATGACAGCCTTCTCACAATCCGTCAGAATGATGATTTTACTAGCGCCCTTAGCTTCACACGTGTGACGAGAAACCAAAGCGGCACATACACTTGTCACGTGCGAAATAACGCTGCAACTGTAACGCACTCTGCACTTCTAAAAGTTAATGGTATTGGCACTTTATCATCTAATAGTTACACTACTACTTTAATCCAAATTAGCGGCATGCGTAAACAATTATTATTTGTTGTTGTATTAGATAATATCCATTAGTTTTAATATTAGCTAGGCTGTTTAAATCATTTATTATTAAACGATTATTATCATTACGATAACAAAACCACATTTAGATGTCTTAGGAATTGTTGGGTCAAATAGCAAAGTGCAAGGGTATACAAACTTCGGCTTCTCGGAGTTAGTTTCCAATAATGTTTTTAAACATAAACATATGAATTAATTTTTTTTTATTTTATGTATTGAATTATTTTAGAATGAATTAGTTTTAGTGAAAAATAAGTGTGAAAAAAATGTCTCTTAACAGTAATGCAAAATTTACACAAGTATAACCTACTTTAGACCTGAGCAAATAAAAGTTATTTATAAGGTAAATTGGGTGCTCAATTCAAATCTGCATCCCAATTTTTATTTCAAATTGGTGGTTCAAGCTTCTGAAATTCGATAAATTAATTATATTGTTTTTTTCTTACTATTAACGATAATTAATTGATTTAAAAATTAAAAATAAAAAATTACATTGAAGAAGTCTTTACCATACAATTAATTTGGAATATTTGAATGTCTTCATCTGCAGATAGAAAATAAAAAAATATAACTAGTCTTAACGGTCTCCGGCCTTGGAAATTCTATTAGGAAAAAAAAATATCCAAAACAGAATAGCTCTTATCTCATCAAATTTGTAATTTACCGTTGATTCGGACTCTTAGTCAGTAGCAGTTGCCGCGCAAAGAGAAAGATTTCAGCACTGAACGTTACATCGCTCTGCATCTAAACTAACCTTTAATCTATTTTGATATACCAATACAAGAAGTAAGTAATAAGAAATTCGTTTTGCTGTTTGCGATGTGATAATTATACGATCGTAGTTAGAAAAAACGAATCAGTAGTTGGCAAACATCTAAGAAGTTCCTATACTAAGGCTGCAGACAACGAAGTGATTCTAGGGAACCAATAAATAAACGCGATATTAGACTTCATTCGACAAGTAAAAAAAAACTTATATGATTATTTGAACGTCACTGTTTTTATGATGCACTACAATATTGCTTGGAGTGGTTTGAAAAATGTATTTAACGGTAAGTATCTATCTATCTAATTAATTTACATGTAATGCACAATTGCAAGAAATATTAAACTTGTGGAGGCGTTTGCTAAAAATAAGTTAAGCTAAGTTTCATTTTACACAGTGCACTTAGACGATTCAATTTTCATTCATTCATTTTTATTATATAGTAGTCCGATAAAAAATGACTATCAGGGAGGCTCCGTTTAAACGGGTTTAATTATTAAAACCGTATTTTAATATTTCTCAATAATATTAATCCACCATTTCATATCATAAGTATTTCGACCAGATTGTTTCGTTCCTACAATAGTATGGCAGCCCTGTTAACCTAAGTTGTTGCTGCCGAAGGCAAATATTTTATTTTCCGAAATAGAATAGAATTTTTTTTAGATAAATGCGTAATAGTTAGCGTTTTACGGGAACCAGTTCACCGATTTCCGTTTTTAAGAAGTTAATCGCAAGAAATTTGTGAATGTTAAAATCGGAGCCCACCTGTATATGTATTGTAGGTAAAAGTGGGCGAAGTTCGGTGATAATTGGTCAAATGTGGTCCCCTCCATTGTATTCATCACATTATTCATCAGTTTCTCAACGGAAAACTTCGTACTATTGCGGAACTTTGAAATATTTGGATTTTATTATGATTGAGCTTAGCTCAGCCCAATCAATTCAAATCACGTCATTAACGATGAAGGCATCGTTCGTTCAACTGCTTCTAAAGTTCTTTTATGCGCCCTTGCTGGGTATTATAATATGATAGTAGTTAGAAGATTGGAACTCAGTGATGAAGTCATTTCCGAACCTATAAAGTATGTATATTCTTGATTAGCATCAAGTCGAGTCGATTTAGTCCTGTCTGTTCGACAGTCCGTCCGTCTGTTTGTTTCTACATAAACTCCCAGTTTGATGAAACTTGAAGATAGTCAACTTTGTAGATAGTCATCCTTATATTCTATTGTATTGTATTATATAAGTCTAAACGGGCAAGATCGGACGACTATATTATTTAGCTGCCATAAAACCTATCGGGAAATTAATTGAAAACAAATAGGAATGCTAGAATTGAGTGTTATTGACTCTGAAATACTCGGGACCCAAAGCATACTACTGACATATTAATACAGTGGCTATCTTTGTAATACCTAATACATTTCTTATTTTATAATTCTTTTATTTTATGTATATTTTGTTTTTATTCTCATTTGACTCGTTGGCCTGTGCTTCGCTTTTTGTCCTGACCATTCGCCAGACACTATACATTTAAGAATAGTGACGTAAATATGGGTAAAGACATTAGCTTAGGCTGAAACGTCGGGTCGAAACTTCGATGCATCGAAGTTTTCGGACTTACCAAATATTAAAAAAAATATTTTTTCCTAGTATGGCCAAGGGTTTACAGCGTTACATAGTATGAATATATCGAAAAAACAAAAAATCTTGCGCTTCATATATCACAACATATCAAAAAAAAAATTCTGTCTAGCAAATATAATCATATATTTCAAACTTTTCAAAATCTTTTCAGACTTATTGTAACATAATATTAACTTATTAAGTAACAAAAAATCATTCGCTGCATAGCAGTCTTAGAATTCACTGTCCTATACCTAAACATGACAAAACAAATGCTTTCATAGCAATCTTAATGATATATTTGACACAAGTATTTTTTTAACACACAACAAAATGCGACTTAGTCGATCTGAAGTTAGTGTATTTTTTGTTGCCTTAATGTATTTATGCCCTCTGAAATGTTTTTTCAGAGGGAACCGATAAGTATACGAGCTTTATGGCATTATGGCAAGCTTAATGACATTCGAAGACATCCACGCTTGAGGTATGGAACAGCGCCAACTAGTAGTGATGGTCCTAAAAAAATTTGTTTTTGGATGATGTATAGTAGGCAGTACTTAGGCGAGATTTGATATGACTGATCGCATTGTTACATGCCTGACTGTTCTTAAAATGCCATATGTGAACTGTTGATAAAGAAATGTGTCCATTGTCAGAATACATAAATGCATTTGGCTACTTATACTTAAATATATATTAAATTACAATATGCCAGCATTGTCGCTCCCAAGCACTTATCAATTTCGACAAGCAGAAAATCCTTCATGACTTTTGACTCCGGGCTAACGCATTAAATTTTTCTTTTTTTTTAAATATTAACAATTGGTATGATCATACTGGTGTACAATATTTAACCACGCTTGCTATTAATATACCTATGTTTCCCATGGGGAAATTTTAACTTAGTGCCAATATATTTAACAGGTCCCTGCATCAGCTCTTCCAACCCCATAGGTATATATATTCTTGCTCAGCGTTACCAGTCGACTTAGCAGTATCCGTGTCCGTCATTCTATCTTTCCGTCTGTCCATCTGTTCGTCTGTCCGTCTGTTTCTCTGTCCGTCAGTCCGGCCTTGCGGCTGTGTGAAACATCAAATCTTAAACACTATAAGAGCTAAAACTATTTGGTGACAACATTCTAATCAGTTGGACGCAGATCAAGATTGCTTCAAAATGTGTTCACGCTCACTTCCGACCTCGAAAATTATAAGAAACGTTACCTAAGCTTTTGCTGTAATTTTAGTAAAAGATTAAAAGTAATTAGATTAAACAAATAAATTGGCTTAAATGTATTAAAGTTAATAAAAGACTGCGAAGGCATGTTGCGAAGCTGCTTCTAGCCGACCGGTTCTACATTATTTTTAATTCATTTTTTTTATTGTTATTCTTATTTTACAAAAATATTGACTAAAAAGGAGAAAAGTAATTAAGTACTGAAAACTACTTTGAAAAAATATTTTGGATTTTGCGGGACTCGAACACACGCCAATCTTGCAAATATAATGTGAACCTGACACTCAGGCGGCGATTGTCATTCGCCCGATCGCCTGATCTGCACTGAAAGAACTAGCTGGGTGTTACGCCTGGCAGGTTGAACGTATTGCTCTCTCTTATCGCCACTGTCACCTCTCACTCCCCTTCTGCCCCTTGGTTAGGATTCTGTCGGCCTAGTGTATCGCCTGGCCAACGCCTAGTCACTCGCACCTGCTACTCCCTTCCTAGCTTCTTGCGTTCCGATCCTGGAGCCTTGATCCTGTATCCTCAAGTCCTTGCACTTTGATCTTTGACTCTTCACTAATCAACTTCGCAGACGCGCTAGTTATTTATCTATAATTTTTTTTGCAGTGTAAATTAGTTTTCTATTTTGTTTTTTTTTCTACTCATTCGCTAGACCGCCGCTTATCTTTGGCTTAGCAACCGATCAGAAAGCTATTGACCTGCAGATCTACGGTTATTTTGACAACGTGGCGCCAGACTTTTTTTCTTTTTCCTTTTCATAACAAAAGCTTTTTATTAATTATGCTGGAGTACTTTAGACGATTAAGTTTAGTTCCTAAGATGTTGTCAAGCTGCACAGGTCAGATGACAATTAACAATCAAGATAATAGATAAAGACCATCATGTGAACCTTAAAATAATAATACTAAGTCTACAAGTTTTATTCAATCCAAATAAAACAAAAACAAAATTACATAATTCACTGCCTACCTATAGGCAGCCATTGTGTTGTTATCCTTGGCGTCTGCGATCACGCCACCCGGTCCAAAGTTCATCGAGGTCCTGTTAGGTCCTAGGCGTTTCCCCTTTCGACCTCGATCCTTTGGTTGGCCACCTTTATCACCACTCCTTGGCTGTTGCTAGGCGTCTTCAACGGTACTTTTTTCCCCTTGCCTCTCATCTTCATTGCCGCTGCGGGGTGCCCGCCAAGTTTAGCTTTTCCCCGCACCCCTTGTCCCTAAAGCACGGTAGGTGTCTTGTTCATCCGAAACTAAGGCAACGTCTTTAACACTAATCAGAGCTCCAACTCTTTAGCATTTCGGATAAATATAATATATATGTACATATAAAGCTGTGTGACACTCACTTAGGTTCTGCTAAAGGAAGGAATTTGCTGTATTAGTGTAATTGACATTTGTTCGCTCAAAGCATCCGTTGTCAGAGTCAATGCATCTTCTAGAAGCCGTAGTTTTCAATATTCTTTAGGAAACTAATGTACCTCGAGGGCATTTAGTAATATGGTGCAACAATATTCATATGGTTCATAAGCTGCTTCTGGATGTCCCTGCTCTTAACATACCATTCGGCACCAGTAATGCGCCTCAGCTTTGAAACATACGTATTTTGTTAATGTGTGTTGGCATCTACTCCCCAGACTTCAGGTGACCGACAAAGTGATTACGATGCTAAATCGCCCTAAATCTGTCAATATTAGATGTTTATAAACTTACTTAAGATGTCGTCGATACTGATCGAAAAAACTCCAACCGTGTAATTTCTGCACTGTTTCCTGCTATCGCAGGTAAAGTAGTATACCTAAATAGACTTCACTCTGTATAGGCGACTGAACTTTGCGATTTATCTGACCCGGGATCGAGCCACACTTGAGAAACAAAGTTAGAATCTTTCCTGAGACGCATCACAGCAGCGGACTAGTACATCCGCAAGATCGGTGTTTTGATGCAAGCCTTCAATACACAATAACCCACTTACAAGATAAGAAAACACTCTCCTTATAAAAGTAATAAGGAGATAAATAATAAATAAATAATGAATTCAGTTAGTTTCTGTTATAAAAATCTTGTACTGAAAGTGGCTTTCTGAGTAAAAATGTGGATTAATGTGTTTTGTGGCTGGTAGCTGTCATCCGTTAATTGTAAATGGTGTGACTATTACATTTCCATTACAAAAATTACAATAGGGGCTGCAGCAGTCCTTTGAGCTTGCAAAGGAGGCGGGGGTACCAGACCTGAACACCTGCCCTATGTCAGGATAAGCTGCGACCGTATAGTCCGTGTGCTAGAAGCCGTGGGCCTTTCTGAATTCGAACTGGTGGTCCGGGAGCGGTTCATTGACAATACTACATCACAGGATACGTTGGAGTATGCACCTCTACAATATTTTCCGAAGACTGGCAGAAAACTGATTGGACGGTAGCTCTCCATATACTTTACTGTGAACTTAAAACTCACCTTTAATGCCCATGGCATTGAACCAACTGCGATCCAATATATTCAAACTATTCACCTGAGCGAACATAACAGTTGTAGACAATTGAAGCTTTGCGTTTCCACTGATTGGAATGACATTTTGTTAAAACCGTTCAGCTCCAAGTCGCACTTACATAACGTTGACTTTTTCTTTAAATACAACGATGGCTCGGACACTGGGAACCCGGAGTTCACAATATACGAGGAGTGGCTATAGCGCCAGAAAGTTTTTCAGCAATCTCACATCCAACATTTCTGACCCGAAATGATCCCATTGCTGATCCCACTTGTGGAATTGATAAAAGGCAAACATTTTGGATGGTCCTACATATTTCTAATCGCTGTTAAATCTTATCTTGTTTCGACTGAATTTTTCTAATAGATATCCGATTCACCTGATGAGTTTTTAGCTTTCTGCATTAAGTTTAAGTTATTAAGTTTCTCTAATGTCTGTGTCTCTAGACCCAACACTAGAAATTCTCTACCTGATATTAGTATGCTTCAAAAAGCTTAATTATACGCTGCGTGTTAAGCAACTGTGCATGCGCATTATGTCTAAACTTTTTTTGTCTGACCAAATGGATGATATCTTCCAAACGTACAGTACTCAGAAGGTATTATTTAAAAAGTCAACTTCTGAAGTTGTTTCAGGCCATTTCTGAGCTTTTTCAGAGAAGGTAGCATAGCTTTTGTTTCTCGATTTCATTTATGACCTACTATCTTCTATCTTTATCTCTTCTCACATTCTTATGTACGCATTCAATGGACAAATTTGCTGGACTTCAGCGCATTCTAATTCCCACTCATTATTGTATATGTACTTGGATAGCCTATTGAATGTATAAAAACCGCTACAGACATCGAAATTTATTTTTTATTTATTTACCCACAACCGATCACATTGGCATTAATATCAGTTAAGCAAACGAAATTCATACATTTGTTAACCGTTGATTTCCAACACCACGAAATGTCTTGCAGTATAGTGCTGGCCGGATTTATTTAATACGACATTCGCCATCCGGCCCAAACTATCAATTCACTTAGCGTGTCATTGCCCGCAACAGATACTTCGCTGACATTACTACGCTACATTAATTGATTGCTGAATTTAATGACGCAGATAGTATTAAAATACATTATTATTATTGTGAAAAAAAAAAATAATAATACACAAAAATAGCTGCATGCACACGGGATCTTTAATAAACGCAAAATATATGCATAGTTTATCTCAAAGTTTAAACAGCTTTAAGCTTGTGAATTGACCAGAGCTGGACAAAAGCAGAATAGGTGTTCCATAGTTTCAAACTTCTCTATATCCCTACAGCTCCTACATAAATTATTGTAAAGCTAATAGCATGGTAGCATGCAGCCTGACAAGCTCCTGTCTACCCTGAATTGATGTGCCGCATTCGGTAGGGCTTAGTTTAAGCAGATGGGCCGTCGTTTTGCTGTACATCTTGCGTAAAGTGTGCCGTGAGATATGACAGTGTCTTAAGTGTTGCCAATATAGTCTGGAAGTGTCCATTGGCATCCTTAGCTTCCTTTTAATTATATTTTTTCTTATTTAATTGATGAAAGCTAATTAAAAACGTGCGAAAATACATTGAACATTTATACATATATATGTACAAGCTAAATTTTACTGGTTTTGATAGGAACTCAATGTCTTTAAGGGATATTAAGTTGATAACGGACGAATGTTCTTAGAAGGTTTCTAGNACATTTATGTGTATAGAATTCGATAGGCTTGATAAGACAATAGCTCCAATGACTTGTGTAGAAAGATGACATCCTAACAAATCAGACGACAAATAAATTAGGTTAAGGAGAACTACTGTACACCTATCTAGTTGTCACCCTGAACAGGCGACTTTGATTTGACCGTGTTAGCGCCGAACTGATCAAAGTGGACCACCAAGCGATTGCGTTAACAGTTATTCCATGGCTTAGGATCCTTGTGACCAGGGTCCGTTTGTTTGTAAAAAATTACAACTCCTCATGTTTCCCCATTCCAGTCCAGAAAGCAACATTGCGATGCCGTCCTGGATCACCCGAATGGTTCGATCTTGGAGGAAGTTGCGAACCACCTCGTACAGCAGCCTTTTGAGCTAACAAAGGCCAGGGTGCCAGACTCGGTCAAACGTATGTATATCAGGGTAAGCTGACACCGTACATCCTGTTGGTCACGCCATCCGTAGCGTGACCTGAGCAAGAGGTTCTAACTGGTGCGGTGCCTAAATACATTCAGCGATTTTATTCCGCCTTATCGTCGACAATTCAGATTGGGCCCAGGATGCAGCGATGGGTGATTAGCTTCCATAGCGCAAAATCAACCAACGACCGTCGTATTATTGGCAATATCGCCATTCCATTTAGTTCGAACTTGCTCACAAAATGCGTTGCCACGCGCCATCGCGCACAAAAATTGCGATATTAAATTAAAACAACAACTCACAATTACGTGTTTTTGCTTTTCCTTCACTATGCCGCTTCTTACTAGAACATGTTGCCGAAGGGCTTTTCATCGCGCACGTCACATCTGAAAATGGTGCTGTAGGCAGGGTGATGGCGCTGAGCACCCTGCCGGCTGTGAGGAAGAGGGCGATGTTGGTCTCGCCGTTCGGAACGCTCCGTTTGACAATGAGGAATAGAAATTCTTGGGCGGGGGCATCGCCCAGATGCCGCAAAATGACTCACATATGTGTAGATCAAGTAACCGTGTTACATCATTCGGCCGTATATAATCCCATAAGTTTATAGAAAAAAAAGAATTTATGGTAATCTAAAACACTGTAGGAAACTGCAAAACATAAATACGGGGACTG
>VNKC01000602.1:0-49608 GCA_008042775.1 Drosophila pectinifera
GGTGTTGGGGTGTAAAAATCAATCTATAGGCAAATCAGGCGCTCCCCTCGTGAGGGCTTTCGCTCTGCTCCCAGCGATGACATTAACAATGGCATTTGACATATATTTTTTCCTACGCTTTGTGCTTACGAATTTTCCTTTCAATTTTCCTTTCACCGAAAATCCCCGGCGCCGCCGTGCATGGCATTTGTGTATCTATGTCAATGGCATGAAATATGAATGTGTCACGCCGAGCCTCGGGCAAAATCAATAGTTTGAGCCGGCAGTTGCCACTCATCATGGCATCATGGCATCATGGCATCGTGGCATCGTGGCATCGAGGCAGCAGGAGCTGCTCCAGTTCTCATCTTTCCAAGTCAAACAAAGGCCCGCCCCGGCGAAGGGGTCACTGGGAGGGGGCACTTCTAATAGACCACTTCCCAGAGACCCAAAGAACACACACAGCTGGAGAGCGGGATCGAGCCATAACTCATGTGTGTGGCGAGCATTGTTTGTTGCAACAATATGCCAGCCAGCGGCGCACAGTGGGAGCAAATTGGATTTTCATATTACTTTCTGATAGAAAAGGGATTTTTATCAAATTCCTTGACAAGTTTTCGACTTTCTTCATGGCAAAACTTAAAGGGTTTTCGCTTTCTTTCAGTGACCTTAAAATAATATAAATAATATAAATTCAGATATAATATTTCTTAATGATGAAATAAGTGCCACAGTATCTACAGCTTGGCATTTGGAGATTCCATGTAGGCATTCCTCGCATGGGGCACATGGTTCAAGCCTCACCTCAACCTGCCACAACTCAGCTTTCCGTGTGTGTGTGTCCGAGGGGGTGTGGGCGATGTGCTATGTGCGATGTGCCATGTGAGATGCCTGTCTCCGGCAGTTATTCGAGACCAGTGAGCTGTTTTGTGGTCTATGCACATGAAGCTGTCGGCTTCAGCAGCTGTGGGAGCACCAGCAGGAGCAGGAGCAGGAGGCGTCCCCGAATCTCGACCGCCCCCGGGATTGGGTTGCAAAATTGAAAGCAAATATTTGAGCAAAAATTTACACATTTTTCACAGAGAGGGAGAAGGACACAGGGAACACAGCAACAAGGAGCCGGACGGCATGTGGGCAGCGGCAATTTGCTCAAAGGCCGTTCAAGACTGCTGTCTGTCTGTCATTGGCCGTGGCCGAATTAACAGGCTCTCATTCGTCTCACTATTTACTTGGCCCTAAGAATTTCATTAAATTTGTATAAACAATCCGGCGGGAGGCAAGCAAACAAAGCGGAAGCGGAAGTGGAAGCGGAAGCGTGCAAAAGAACATGCGAGAGAATTTTTAATTAAAAGCGAGGAGTGAAGGAGAGCGGCTACAAATATCCTTGCACATATGTTTACATTGGTTTTTCGCCATCGTTACGTTTACATTGGCCCAGCTCCGAAATTGGTCAGCTTAAGTGGTTGGCATAACCGAATCCCTTTGACAAATCCAACAGTTCTTTTGATTTATTCAATATCTTGTTATTTTTCCCATCACTAAGTAGTGGAGTACCCGAGGGTTGCTTGAAATGTATTTAGCCAAAGCAAACAAGGGCTTAGAAGTGCCAGTAATAAATATAACTAAGCTTAAGCGATGCACCGGAATCTCTGGCAAATTTTCAATTAACATTTGTTTCCGAAATTAAAAATCAAAAGTCCAATAAAAGCCTCTAATTATGACTGCCGAATTGGGGCAATTAGGCAAATGGCTTTTCATTCATACCCCCCAAATAAATGTGCAAATTTCCATTTGATTCCAGTTTGGGAGTCGTGCAAAAAGTGCCTCTCCTCGTTCAATTATTTCTGAATAAAATTATGGAATAGGTGGGGCACTGGTGGCTGGCCAATTAAAGCGATGCCAAGTCCCATAAAAACTCCAACCGAAGTCTTTTTTATCGAACGAACAGTAGCAGCCACAGCCGTTAACAATTAATTGGAATTATCCTTTTGTTGGCTTCAAGTGCAGACCGAAAAAGGATACACAGCGAGGCGATGATTGAAGGGTGTGATATTCTTTTAAAATAAATGCCAAAGGCATCAGACCCCAGATTGACTGACAGCGGACTAAGAGTAATTAAAATGGGCTAAGTGCTGCTACAGACCTCCAGATGACTCGAAATGTAGTCGTGAGTCACATGAGTAAGACAAAGTTATGAGAATGGCCAGAGGGCCTTGTAGGCAGCTTAAATATTTGCTCAAATTATTAAATAAAGTTCCAGAGCCTCAGTCCCGAGTCCTCGGTCCCCTGGCCAATCTCATGGCTCGACGGTTTGCCCGGGCGTGCGTGCAGCGCATATTAAATAAATATTTAAATAAATGTACCAGAGAGCGCCGCTCACCTGCCGGGGCGAGGTGGCCAGGTAGCCAGGGTGGGGACGTGTGGACAGAGATAAGGAGGAGCGGACGCAGACTTCATTTGCATAAAAATTAATTTTGCATGTCATCTATTTGTTGCCGCTGCGCCCCCTGAGCTTACTCCTCTGATTTATCCTAACTCCCGACTTTCGCCCTCTTCTTGTAGCAACTGCAAGCCGTGTCCTGTGGCCAAGCCCACGTTCCTGTGCGGCGCCGACAACAGGACCTACTCATCACTATGCAGATTGGATTATCACAATTGCATACATTCGACGTCCATACGGATCGCCTGCAAAGGATTCTGTCCCTGCAAGGGTAAGTCCCAGGACCCTCCCTTCTTCCTTACATTTCCCCAACAAATACAGCCAGCCCAGGCCCAAGCCAGAATCAAATGCCCCGCCAGCATAATGAGCTCCGCCGGCTCCAGTCCCAGTTGCAGCCTGGCAATCTGCCAGGACCTGGCAACTCGGGACTACAAAATAAATTGCATGCATATATTTCGTGACGGGCTTCGGCGGGATGGAAGTTTGCTAGAAAAAGCTGGCTGGCTAGCAGCGATTTGCTAGACTGCCGGCAATTAAAAATTCCAATTACCAAACAAAGGCTTTAAATATATTCGCCGGGCCCCAAACACTTGTTAAATATTTAATAGGCCGGCGAACAAGTAGCCGCCGCCATTGTTCCACAGTTTCCTAGCAAGAGCCACTCGGCCGGGCAACTGGGCGGCCACGTTAATTTTCAATTTTGCACAGCTGAGAGAGCAGCAGTGCAGGATGCTGAAAACAAAAACAAAATCTAAGGGGATGCCTCACTGAGCCGGGAGGCAAAAAGCTGGCCTGGCCCAGCGATTTCACCAACGCCATTTTGCCACTTTGGCACTTTTTCCCCCGATATATTTTCCGCAGAGGCTGTCGATGGCAAGCGGCTGCAGCGCATCGCCGGCTACAACAAGTACAACAAGAAGATCAGCCAGGACCTCCAGCAGCAGCAGCAGCAGCAGGCCTACAAGGACAGCAGCAACAACAACATCATGATGAGCAGCGGCAACATCATGGGCGGCAACAACAACGACTTCAATACGATCATGAATGCAAGTTAATAGTCCATTGCCTCTCACTGTGAATCTAATGGGGTTCTTCCCTTCCCGCAGGACAAGGAGGACAACAACCGGCACAACAACCACATCAGTGCCCAGTACACGTTCACGCCCGAGGAGATCAAGTACGACAACAAGCACTACAAGTACCTCAAGTACACGGCCTACAAGAAGGTGAGTGGAGGGAATCAATACCCCTGCTCGGGTGCTAACATCCCTACCATCTAATTGGCAGGACTCCAAGTACCAGGAGGACAAGCACAAGATGCGCAACTACAACGAGGTGGTGGAGAAGCAGCAGCAGAAGTTCACTAAGAACAGCAACGTGAATGGTATATATTCGGCACATATCCTTATTTCGATCTCTCTAAATAGATATCCTTCGGTCCGCAGGCTACCCCTCGAAGTCGCCGGAGTGCAAGCCACAGCAGCTGACCGCCATTGGGAACCGGCTGCTGGACTGGTTCTCGGTGATCATGGCCGACAGCAAGAAGCGGCGCCAGCACAGCCAGAAGTCGCGGGCCCACTTCCCGCCGGCCTGCAAGACGGAGGCCAAGTGGATGTTCGGCCACCTGGACCTGAACAACGATGGGCAGCTGTCGCTGCAGGAGATGTATGACCTGGAGCACGACCAGAACGAGCGCTGCATCAAGCCGTTCATCGACACCTGTGACCTGGACACGGACAGTGCGATCAACACGCGGGAGTGGTGCCGCTGCTTCGAGAAGACGGACCGTCCGTGCGCCGCCGTCCGCCGGAGAATCGCCGGCGACTTTGCAGGTGAGATAGGTACAGGTGGACATTTCTCTGGCTACATAACACTAATACTTCTATGTTCTCTCTATATCCGTATGAGTTGTGCGGGCTCCTGGGCCCACTTTATCCCCATTATCCCCCAACAACAACAAGACTACAACAGAATAGAATCAAAACCAAAAAAATATAAGAAAAAGAAAAAACTAAAGCCAAAAACCAGACCGAAACAAATACAATTATTTAAAAACAAAGAACCTAAAGAGTTAAGCGAGCAGCGTAATTTGGTTTCAGTTGGTTTCATTACTTTCACTACCGCTCTCTCTGTTCCCGTCTCTGTCTCCGCTATGCGCCATCTCTTTCGGCCCGCTTAGTTTTTGTTTGTCTGACACTCTTGCTCCCCCCTTTACACGCGTTGGAACCTTTTTCAACTATAATTAAGCGCCTGACAGCTAAATAGAAACCCTGACACACTTCCACGAGGCAGTGCTGCCGATTCGTCCTTTTTTCTGGGCAGGATTGTCCTTCCTTTTGACAAGGAGCCATCCCCGATTCTATCCCTTTTTTAATCACTTACTTTATTATCTTGTAAAATGGTCTGAAAATCGATATAAAATCCATTTTATGAAGCCTCTTTGACTTGTTTTGTACAATTGGGCATATTCTTTTATAAGTTATTCCTTATTTTCTTTGTATTTATTTTTTATAGTAGGATTGTCCTTTTTTTTGACAAGAGCCTTCCCTGTTTGGGATTATATCCCTTTTTTACTCACTTACTTTATTATCTTGAAAAATGGTTCAAAAATGTCTGAAAATCGAAATAACAACCATTTTAGAAACCCACTTTAACTTGTTTTGTAAAATTGGGCATATTCTTGTATAAGTTATTCCTAATTTTATATGTAATAATTATTTTATACTATAACTCAGAAGAAGGCATTTTTGAAACCCTTAAATACAATTTATATATATGTACATACATCAGAAAAAATATTAATTATATTCTAATTGCTCGATAATAATCCCTAAGAGTCATAATATCTCAGGGATACTGCTTGTCGTCTAGTATAAATATAAATATATAATGTTAATACTTATTTTCTTGTATATATTTACCATGTGTGCCGGAATGTTCTGTTTTTGAAATGGGAAACTGGCAGCACTGTGTCACACACTCACACTCACACAAATAAACACACAAATACCAGCAGTTAACAGAAGTAACCTTTTTTCGCGCTGCTTTCGTTGTTAACTTTCGTATTGTGCTCGCTACCCCGTTTTCCAACATCTCTTAGCCAAACGCAACTTTTAAGCCAGCAAATTAAACACTTCTAACAACAACACAGAACTTTTCCAAAAACCCCCATCCCCCAACCCAAACCCCCTCCCCGCTGTAGAAACCGCCACTGTCCGATGCTTTTTGTGTTTTTGCCTTTTGAAACCTCAACCCCCTAAACTATATAATTTTCCCCCCGCCGCCGCCGCTGCCCCTGTGTTGCCACACGACCCCGAAACAAAATAGATCCAGCAGCAACTTTGCTTGTGCCGCTTCTCTCACTGGCCCCCATCCGTGCCCCTTATCCGCCAGCAAGTTGCCCCACTAACAGGCCTCCCTCTCTTCTCTCCACCACGGAAACCAATTAGGCGCCTACGCACCCGACTGCGACATCCAGGGATTCTACAAGCCCACCCAGTGCCACAGCTCGGTGGGCGTCTGCTGGTGCGTGGACAAGCACGGAGTCGAGTTCGCCAACACACGCACACGCGGCAAGCCCAACTGCGGTGAGTACTTGGTCCGAAAGCGGGCACTTCCAGGGGGAGAGGCCACTAGGGGGACTCGGCCACGAGGCCGACCAAAGGTGCTCCAAGGGGGCTAAGCATAAACACTTAGCCCAAACATTTGGCGAGGGACCCAACAAAAGGCCCACAAACTTTTCTAAATGCCATAATGCGAGGCAGGGACCGAGTGCAGGTGAAATGGGTTGAGCCGGTCACCTGCCACACTTAACCCTCTGTAAACCCAGTTGACGTTTGTACAATGCACCTGAGAAAGGCTAGTTAAGCATTTAATAGCCATAGTTTTCTGGTTAGCTGGCCATCTCCTCGAGACCTTTCTCTCAAATATATTTTAAAAATTTAAAATGAATCTGGAGTGTACATTAATTCATTAAATATGGCTACAAAGGGAATTTGTTAATTCTTAGATACCCTTATAAAAGTGGCAGAGTAATCCTGCTGGCGTATATATTTACTGCCATTCGTAGTCGAGGCCAATTAATGTGGTTTAAAGGCGAAATGTTCTGGTATTTCTTTAACGATTTCCGTGGCAATCGAACTGTGGTAGCCAAGGCTTTGCCATTTGAGCCTCGTGCCATTTACCTGTATTGAAATATCAGCCCTTAAGCCAGCTTTTATGGCCCAATGCTGAGTTATGCGTTGCCGCAGAGCCTGCCGGACAGCCGACCAACCGGCCTATCGGTATCGAAAACACCTCGCACTCCACTGCGTATACGTAATCTTCTTATCTGCAGCCCTTGTGTTTGTGTCCAGGATTTAAGTCTGCACTTAAGGTTGTTAAAGTTGTCGGCTGGGGCCCGGGACAAGTCGGACAGGCCGGGCCTGACCAGGGGCTCAGTAATTGAGTTTTCCTATTAATATCGCACATACGCCATGCATAACACATGAGCGGACTCCGAACGGGTTCGTGGTCCCTGGCAAGGACGAGGACGTGGTCGAGGTCAGCTCTGCGGCTGACCGCCATTAGACATGCAGGCGGCGCCTGGGTCAGATTAGCGCAAGGTCCCGGGGAATGAGGAATGGGGAATCTCCATGAAGCGTAACGAAACGAATTTTAATTTCATCCAAATCCAAACAGAGTCCGTGGTTAATAACGCCGCCTCGCTCACATCCGACGACGAGGACGAGGGCGCCGACGACGAGGACAGCGCGGAGGGCAGTGCCGATCAGATGCTGGTCTTCTAAGCGCCCCCACCCGGGGAGCTCCGGACGGACAGGGCTGCGGAGATTGATGGCCCAGGGCCCCGGACGCCGGCACATCCAATCAGCGAGCCACCATCGTCGAGGCGGAAGCGGAGGCGGAGGCGGAGGCGCTAGCGTTGTAACGGAAAACTAATATTATTATTATTATGATTGCAAACAAACCGAAAGTGGAAGTATAAGCAAACGCAGCAGCAGCAGCAGCAGCGAAACCCAAAAGCCGAAAACAAAAACCAAAAACCAAAACCGAAACATAAATGTGCAGTAGCCAAGTAAGCGTTTTTGAATAGAACTACGTATAGCAAACAGCAGAAGCAGCAAATCACTCACACACACATCCCCACACACCCACACCCCACACCCCACGCCGCAAAGGATGTTCGCGAAAGGATAGCTAAAACAGCAGAGGGAAAACCAAAGAAAAACTGTAGCATAGTTGAAGGCGCAGCGCACGCAAATTGGCATTTCGCTGATGCCAACGTTAGGAACAAAAAAAAAAAGAAAGCAAACTAAAACTAAAGTAAAAGTAAAGGAAAAGAAACCCACACACGTCCTTTAGTAAGGAGCCAGCCATCCGCAGCTCAGGCAATTTGTTCAGTCAATCAGCTCAGCCCAGTCAGCCGGGGTATCTCCTGCGCTGTTATCACCGGATGATGCTGTTGACCCGGATGGGTGGCCCCGGGTGGCTATTGCCACTAATCCACACACACATCTCGCATCCGTCTATTTTAGCCTTTCGCAGCAGCATTAGCTCACGATTATCGGCCCCTCATTCTGTCCCCTGCTTTCGCGCAAGCAACACACGACACACGCTAAGAATTCCGCCCAAAAAATATATAAAAATTTATGTGATAAGTTTTTGAAAAATGAGAATGCGATTGGAGACGACGGCGGCAGAGAGCGACTCCAGGGCCTGGAGGATCAGGATGGACTTGGATCGGGTCTGGAGGAGCTCAGAGTTCACAGAGAGACACAGGAACGTGCGGCCAAAGAGAGTAGTTTGAGCTCATAGTTGCATATGTACGAGGCATAATCGCGTTCATTTAGAGTTACTTGCTCGTATCAGACACAGGCAAACATATGTTAGTGAGCGAGGATGGGGAGAGGGAGGTCCTTGCACTCACCTGCACCTGCTTCTATGCAAACCGATTGTCAGAAATTCACCCCCGCGATAAATACACACACACACAGCAGCAGAACTTTTGGGCGGACGTAAGACGCATCCTCGTGACGCATCCTCGTAACGTAAGGAAGGAAGGACTCTACGCGGCTAGAGATCCGATAAACGGCAATTCGCTTATACATGCATATACAAATAAATATATAATATGTTTAACATGTAAGTATATAGGAGGCATAATTAAGTGGCAGCATCGGCAGATCGGCAGAACGTAGCTCATCCCTCTCATTTTTTAATTCCCCTTTTGATATTTTCCCGACGCGAGTAAAAAACACCATCAATTGGAACTTTTAACATACTATATATTTACGAGCGAAGAGGATAAACATAAAAATGCTTGCAACAAAACGAAATTATATAGCCAATTGTAGTAAACAAAAACCAACGCATATAAATAAACCTTTTAATTATAGCTAAAATTTATAACCAACAAACGAACATTAATAACAATCATTTGAGATCAAGCGAAGAGTGGAGATAATATCTGTTTTCGGCTGCATTTAAACCAGAAGCTAAGGAAAAACGAATGTGTAAACCCTATAACTGACTATGTACTACGATTACGATTGTGTTTATGTATGTATTTATGTACTTGTGTATTATTATGCAAATTGCATTAATCCTAGGGAGCCACAGCCACCGCAGAAATCGTCTATCGAGAATTAGAACAGACCCTTGGCACCTTCCCTCTATTATTTACCCGATTTCCGGTTTACTAAATCCAAGGTTTACCATGGCATCCACTACATAATACGTACGTAATGCATTTCGCGAACATTTCCCAGTAACATAGCACAGGTTTTCGTTTCTACCAACTAAATATCGTTTATGTACGGAATGATGAAATCAATAAATATTATTTAATGCAATTCAAGCCTGCGTCTCTCACTGAATCAATCACTTTCAGAGCTAAAGAGGTTCCGAGGTCATAAATACAACTGGGTCCAAGCACGAATGCCAAATGGGGCGCTGCTGGCCACATTAAACAAATTGTGGCAACTTGTGACATTTGAGCGGACTCCAAAACAGCACAAAAGCGGCAAGAATGCGAATGACTAACAATAAATTAACGGAGCTAATTTTATGCGCACACAAGCAGCAAAAAAGCCAAAGCAAATAGCCAAAAACAAGACCAAGTCGGCGAGGGCGACGAGCAACAGGCGCCCAAAACAATTATGGCGCAGATTTAAATAAATTTTAGTTAGCAAATGGCACGTTTGGGGGGCTGCCTGTGGCAGTGACAGTGGCAGGGGGTGGATATGGAGCACGGCAAGTCAACGAGTTCACACGCTAGCTGGCTAGTGGGGGACTCATAGCCAGGCCAAATGGCCAAATGGCCAACTGGCGGTGTAGCGATGTCAAGGGTGCACAAGCCGGCGGCAAGTTTGGCATGCCGTTCAAAACGGAAGTTCTCTGCTACAATTAAGCAACGAAACACAGTCACACCGACACCTACTGAAAGGGTCATTTATATGTGTTTAGGCCTTGCCAAGTTGCACATTCTTAGCCAGCTAAGTTCATACGTCACTCAAAGCTTAGTACAGCCTTCCACACTGGCCAAACGGGGCTTAAACTTCATTTGGGAGAGATATAAACTCTATAAACTCTATATGGACAAAGGTGAGTAGGTAAGAGATTAGCTTTTCTATGATTCATATTTTACATAATTATATTTAATTTAAATATAATATTTAGTAAATTATTTCATTTAGGAGAGATATAAACTCTATAAACAATAGGTGGATAAAGGTGAGTAGGTAAGAGATTAGCTTTTCCATGTTTCTTATTTTACATAAGTTATATATATTAAAACGTTTTTAAAAGGAAAAAATAAATATAATTTGCACCTACTTCTCATAAAATATAAATTCAAGGCATAAGTTCATTCAGCTTGCAGAAAAACACAATTTTCTTCTGTGTATTTAGTGCGCTTGTGTTGGGCCAGTCTTGATTTTTGGCCAGCTGGCTTGGCTAAATATTTGGCCACATAAACAAGCCCCTGCTGAGAGTGCGTCGGCNGGAGAGATATAAACTCTATGAACTATAGGTGGACAAAGGTGAGTAGGTAAGAGATTAGCTTTTCTATGATTCTTATTTTACATAAGTATATTTAATTTAAATATAATATTTACTAAATCATTTTATTTTGGAGAGATATAAACTCTATAAACAATAGGTGGATAAAGGTGAGTAGGTAAGCTCTTCTATGATTCTTATTTTACATAGGTATATTTAATTAAAATATAATATTTACTAAATCATTTCATTTAGGAGAGATATAAACTCTAAAAACTATAGCTGGATAAAGGTGAATAGGTAAGACATTAGCTTTTCTATGACTCTAATTTTACATATGTATATTTAATTTAAATATAATATTTTCAGTTGCAAACAAATGTTTTTAAATAGAAAGATGAAATATAATTTGCACCTACTTCTCATAAAATATAAATTCAAGGCATAAGTTCATTCAGCTTGCAGAAAAACACAATTTTCTTCTGTGTATTTAGTGCGCTTGTGTTGGGCCAGTCTTGATTTTTGGCCAGCTGGCTTGGCTAAATATTTGGCCACATAAACAAGCCCCTGCTGAGAGTGCGTCGGCTCATTTGCATAATTCTGTGATGCAGACAATGCGACAAGTTGCACATGCAACGCCTGGCTGCTCCGCCATCAGAGCATCCAAGTCCAACTGACAGGCAGAGTGCTCCGAACCAGGCCGCAGAGCTTTCATGTCATCCCAGACATGTGCGGGTGCCCCTGCCTCGTAGCGACCCCCTGCTTCCGGGGGCGCCCCTGACTTTTTGGCATTTTTAATTAGGCCCAACTCTCTGGCATGTGCTGCGATATGTGTTATTATTTAGACGCTTGCTGGCTGTCGGCAACTGTGTTTTTACGCGTCATTCAGGCGGCACTTGACACCCTCGCCAGCACCTCGCACGCCCACGCAGTCGGACCCAGCTTTATAGTTCAAGGTGAGCACGGAAAAGTTTCGGTGGAGGGGCGGGAAATAAACTTACAGCTCTTTTGTTGTGGCAGCCTTTGTTAAAAATTTAAGCCCGCACTAGCACCACCTTGTCCTGCTGCCGATTTGGCTGGAACCGTCCTGGTCCGTGTCATGCCACTGAGTGTTTCACATTATTTAAGACCCTTTTTACTGGGACCGGACTGCAGGGCTGTGTTTTGCATGGCCAACTGGGGGAGGGGCCATGCTGCAGGGGCGTGGCCTGCAGCTGCATGCAACGGGCAATTATTGCGCAGTTATTGCATGTCGTGTGCAATGCCTATGAATTATTACGTATACGCAGTGTGTCCACGGCGAAAACGAAAGTCGGACAGGGATCCCTGCTGCAGAGGTTAATAAATTAAACGAAATGGCTACTGTGCCTCGTTTTTTATGGTAGGCAGCGCAAGTATTTTTTAAGTATTGCAATATAGGTATTACGCGATATAAAATAATGAATAATAAATACAAAATTCAAAGCCTAAGTAAATTTACATGAAAAATAAACATATAGGTCACTGCGGACATTGTGAGGTTTTCTATATTTCCTGTGCTACTTAACTAGCTTACTAGATATTTTGTGGTGAACCCCACTTAGATTAGGAATATTCCCTTTTTGTGGGGCACAGGCCCTCGCCCCCCGACGAACCCTCCTCAAGTCAGAGGGCACTCATTGAATTAGGCAATCGCTTGGGACCTAATGTCACCGACATGGCTGCCATATCGCCGCTCAACCAAGACGCCTCGGTCGCTGAGGCAACTGCTACGCAATCGTGGAGGCAGCGAGGCGACCTTGGCCAACTTGCCAATAGATTCCCAGTGTGCTAACCGCAAAGGTTACGCACAGTGCCGATACGAAGGCACACTGCGTATCTGGGGGCCCTTTGATGACCCAATAATGTAAGGCTACCTGCTACTAATTAGCGATAAACAATCGGCCAAGAAGGGGGCCAGAACAGAGCCATTTATCACTCGGAAGCAACTGCCAGCAGCAGCAGCAGCAGCAGCAGCGGCCGCAGCCGTTACAAAGGGAAACGAACGTTGTCAACGCCAAAACCACTGAACTGTTAAAAGTGCCATTGAATCCAAGCCCAGGCGATGCTGGGCGCAACTGTGCAAACAGACGGAGAAACGTCGGCGGCAGCATGCATGGCTAGATGCGATGTGTATTTGATGGATACTCGCACAACCTGGACAGATACAGATGCAGATACAGTTATGTAGCTACAACCCAAACCGTGCCCTGAGATGGAGCCACGCGGCCTATGCCTCGCCCCTACACCCTTCGAACGGGCGCCAAATTGTTTTGTTTATTGCACATTGAAATGGAGCCAGCGAGCAATTCGGTGGCTGCTCCGCGCGCGACACACTCCAGCGATCTAATCAGCAATCTCGGCGACACGAAATTTCTCATACGCTCGGTTAGCCGCGACGTCGACGCTCGATCGAGCATTTTTCCGCGCATGCACTTGGAGAAATTCTGAGGCTTTCCTGAGATCTTCAAATAAAGGAGTTCAAGGAATGAGGAGTGAGAACTTGACTGTGGTTTGGTTTGATTACATTTAATAATGGGGCTATGACACTGCATTAGATTAGATCCATTCAGAGATCATGGTCACACTTAAATGTTAAAAAATTTTTATTAATTATAAATGATTATTATATGATATTATATTATAAGTTATATTAACTCCGGAGATCTTCAAATAAAGAAGTTTAAGAAATGTGGAGTGAGAACTTAACTGGGGTTTGATTTGATTACATATTAAAAGACTCCAATTAATGAAAGCAACATTGTAGTGTCATACCCCAAAAAAACATTATAAAATATGAGCTGATAAATAAATTCCATTTCCCTGTCAAAACACAAATATTTTCTCATCGTGCACAGCTGCTGGTGCGTCAGAGACACTCATACTCGGTATCATTTACATACGCAACGCTCCGGAGTCTAACTGGCGCTGCGAGGGATCTCTCGACCCGGCCGAGAGCCCAGATCAGAGTTCCCACTCGGCTATTTGCAAGTCGAGAGCCGCTCGAGTCAGACGTGCGCCTGCAAGCGATCGCCGGGCTAATTAAACAAACAAATACATAACTAAACAGATAAAACAAAGTGCAATCGACTAATGGCAGTGGCAGGAGTCAAAGCCACAGCCGCAGCCACACGATGTTTTAAAATCGAATAAATAATGCATAGCCATGTATGAACGTGTTTGAAAGTAATTAGCCAACGCTGCCGCCGGCGGCTGTCTGACCCACATCTGCGAATCGCACTAATTTATATTTCATGGCAAGTGGACACCGGCAGGATACCGCACACCGAGTTGAGGAGGAGCCCCTGATTTGGATTTGGTCCTGTTACCGGTCCCGGTTCCGGACTGTTTGCATATGCAAATAGTTTCAGCCGCAGGCGATTGAGTGGCCAACCGGCCGTGCACGTGCCGAAAGTGTTAAACTGTGCCAAACATAACCCGCAAACAAGCCGGCCAAACAGGCAAAAAGCCAGTGAATAAATAGTGTCCGTGTTAGTGTGGGTGCAATGCCAGCCTAGTACACCGGTACTAGCCAAAAATCAATTACAATTTATTACACGAGCATGCCAATCGACTGGCGGCGGCCACCACAGAAACGCATCTGAAACAATGCCCCAATCAGCTCCCAGAGTCGCGGCCTCGTGGCAATGCAAATTAGCCATTGCAGCGATTTTGTTAATGCTGCAGCAGCAGAATGCCTGCGGTGAGTTCGAGTCCAGTTCAGGCCCATCTCCATCTGTATATCCCCTACAGATCCGGCCAAGATAATAGCACTGAAGGTAGCTGCAGGCGCATTGAAAGGTTTTATATCTGGCAGGTTAAATTCTTGATTTTGCAAAGCTATTTAACAGATTATAAATATTATTTTATATATGAAGGATTTTCTATCATAACCTGGAGGCCAATTTATTATTTATAGAGCATTTATTCTGCATTTATTTATCACAAGGTGTTCACAAGGTGTTCTGTGCTAAAAAAGTATTTAATACACCTTTATATCCATTTCAATTATTAATTTTTATTTATAAATATTAAAACTTTAACGAACAGTCTAACCGTTTTAAGCCTATCCTTTCAAAAGAGATTCATTATAAATTTGGCAGATCTATTATCTCAATCCCCGCTGTATCTATTGCTAATTGGCTAAAATCAAGTGAAGCTTTTGTAGCCATATTTTTTGCCGCTTCAAACATTCCGAGCGCTGTGAAGATGCCTCGATCGCATCACTTTTGCACTTGCAATTTGCATTCAATAGCAAACTGGAAAACGAAAACCAAAACTGCACAGATCAATTTACAAGGGGCTGCTATTAGTGGGGAGGGGATGGCTCTGGCTAGAAGTGCATGTCAGCTGTTATTATAGATTTATTAGCAAACACCCTGAGAACGAGCTTTTATTGGTTTGAATGGGCGAGGGGGAACTAGACAAGGAAATGCCTCTGGCTGATAGCAAAAACATTCACAATTAGAAAAGGGGAAGCCTAGTTGGGCAAGGGCTTCGAAAATAATGGGTTTTTTTAGATACTCTAGTGATTTATTATTTCTACAATATTATTTAAATACACAAGATTGTGTAGAGAGAAACTAAAATCGAATCATAGTTGGCAAGGGCTTGGAAAATAATGGGTTATTTTAGATACTCTGGTGATTTGTTATTTCTACAATATTGTTTAAATACACAAGTTTGTGTATTGAGAAACTAAAATCGAATCATAGTTGGACAAGGGCTTGGAAAATAATGGGTTATTTTAGATACTCTGGTGATTTATTATTTTTACAATGTTATTCAAACACACAAGTTTATGTAGAGAAAAACTAAAATCAAATCAGGGTCAGTTGAGAAGGTTAAAACCAAGCTTTGGGAGATTTTAGTTCTCTAAAAAACTTCCATTTATTTAAATCAACCACAGTGTATTGTAAGACACACGACTTGGCAATGTAAACTCCAATTTAATACTTCAAAGAGATTAAGTACTTAGGTCTGCCTACATTAAATCATTACCCCTGCTTGCTAGCAAACCCCTAAGCTCCTACTAAAAGCTTCAGCTGGAAGATGCTTCACTGATTTACTCATTGCTTAGTAATGCGTAAACATTTCATATTAATTGATGCCCAGTCACTATAATATGCAAGCCTAGCTGCCCGTCTTCCCCCTAAGTATCGAAATGGATATATGATCCCTATTATGGTGGCTCAGCAATTTGAAAAATGTTTTGGTTTCCAGTCATGCGAGTCCCGTAGAGTCGCATTTATGGCATTCCGATAACCATATTCCCCCCTAGATGGCCTGCTTCTCCAGTGTCCGCTGCACCAACTGCAGCTCCAGAAAATCGTCGGGTTCCGGCCGCCGTTGGAGTATCTCAACGAGGGCAACCTCATCTATGCCCCGCCGCCCGGGAGTAACCTCAAGGATCGCCATCGGGGCCAGGAGCAGGATCTTCCGGCTAGCCAGATCTGCTGGCGGATCTGCAACGAAGACCCGGACTGCATTGCCTACGTGCACCTCCTGGACTCGGACGACTGTCACGGCTACTCGTACTTCGAGCGCACCTCGCGGTACCAGGCCATTTCAGGGGAACTGCCGCTGGTGGCCGACTCCGAGGCCGTGTTCTACGAAAAGACCTGCCTCCGCGGTGAGTATGCCGAGCACCGGATGAGGCGGGAACGACCTTGTCCCGCCTCCAACTCATATATCTCTTACAGTTCCCGATGCGTGCAAGGCCCGGTTGTGGGCGCTGACCAAAATCCCCGGCAGCACGCTGGTGTTCCAGAGCAAGAAGACCATTCCGACCCTGGTCACGCGGCGTGAGTGCGCCGAGCGCTGCTTCTTCGAAAGCCAATTCCGATGCCTCTCCGCCTCCTTTGCGCCCTCGTATCGGAACAATCGTGAGCGGTAATTGACTGTTTTGGTTGTTTGGTTGTTTGGTTGTTTGGTTGTTGGACCTATTCGCTCATTGTTGTTGCGGTGGTTGCCGGACAAATTAATTGCTTTTGTCGTGCATTTTTAATGCACAGACGGGCTTTCCACCCGATTATGACATCACTCCCTGAGGCCCTGATGGGATAGGTTAGGAATTTGTTTATTTTTAGTACTAAATGGGTAAATTTGTTCAGGTTCAGTGGGTAATTCTGGAAAGAATAACAGGTAGAGATATTACAATAAATAATAGGGAAAGAATTCGAGTTATTATAAAGTATAGAGATATATTATAGATTTGATTTGTAATCTTTTCCACAGAGAAATCTTACTAAAAAGTTTTATAATTTTATATTTGAAATTGTTTTAGGTACATTTTGATAGATATTTTTATGATATCAAGGGATTAACTATTTTATCCAAATACATTTTCTTATGTATGAAGAAAAATAATAGTTATTAAACTAATATCCTTAGGAATTCTTATTTTTAAAAATAGAAAGTTTTGAGATGAATATCTTGTTTGGTTTACTCGTTCCATCTCTGTCAGGGAGACATGTCATAAATCATCCTCTTATGCATTCAGAAACCTCTAGTTCTACTCTAATCACATCATCCTCAGGTTTCGCGGCGTAGATGGTCCTGGCCAGAGTCCCTCTCCCCGCCTGGGCAGGTGCATGCTGAGCGACAGGGACAAGACGATCCAGCCGGACGCGTTTCGGGCCGCTCCGTATGACGAGGAGTACATGGAAAACCAGTGCCACGAGCGGCCGGCGGAGAACGACGGATGCTCGTACGAGCTGTACGCCAACAGCAGCTTCATCTACGCGGAGGCCAGGTATTTGGGCCTCACCCAGAAAGAGGTGTGTCCGCCGCGCTTGGGCTGTCGCGGGTTATGATTGTAATCGCAGTCGATGGAGTCGGATGAGTGATTGATGATGATGACCCTCCGTATTGCAGTGTCAGGCGCTGTGCACGCACGAGGCCAAGTTCTACTGCCAGGGCGTCTCCTTCCACTATGTGAACCAGCTGTCCCTGTCCGAGTGTCTCCTCCACTCCGAGGACATCGTGTCGCTGGGTCCGCGCAGCCTGAAGCTCCGCCACAACTCCGTGTACATGCGGCGGGTCAAGTGCCTCGATGGTGGGTCCTTCTTCTCAATAACAAGTTTAAGGAATTTTAATCTTCGATTGCTTTGCAGTCCGGGTATTGTGCACGCGCGAGGAGATGGCCATCAGGTACAACCCGAAGGACTGGTTCGCCGGCAAGATCTACGCCAGCATGCACTCCAAGGACTGCCTGGCGCGGGGATCCGGCAACGGAAGTGTCCTGCTGTCACTCCAGATCGGTAGTGAAGTCAAGGAGAACCGCTGTGGCATCCTGCGTGCCTATGAAATGACGCAGTCATACCAAAGGTGGGAATTATATATTATCTAAACGGGATTTTCTAGCTCTTTTCCCTTCTTGTTCCAGAACCTTTATATCAGCCCTGGTGGTCATCCAGAACAATCCAAATGTGCAGACCCAAGGCGATCGGCTCATCAAGGTCGGATGCATCCAGAGCAATGCCACCACATCGCTGGGCGTTTCGGTACGGGACAGCAGTGTGGATGCCACGGAGCACGTGCCCAGCGCCATTGCCCTGGAGTCCTCGCTGGAATACGCCGAACAGTGAGTCAGATCCGGAGTTCTTTAGAGGTAATTTCTTACTTTCCACGAAATCCCCGCAGTATGTTTCCGCACGAGGGCGTGGTGCTCTACAACAGCAGCACTGGGCCCCACCCGCAGCCCACCATCTCGCTCCAGATCATGGATCTGTCCCATCAGCATGAGACCAATGATGTTCAGATTGGCCAGAATCTGGAGCTCCAAATCGTGGCGGAGTACAGCCAAGAGCAGCTGGCCGAGCACCTAGAGCTGCAGCTGGCTCCGTTGCCAGATTTCCGAGCCACCTCGCTGGTGGCCAAGACGGCAGACAACGAGAACTACGTGCAGCTGATCGATGAGCGCGGCTGTCCCACGGATGCCAGCGTGTTTCCGGCTCTGGAAAGGGTTCACTTCCCCACCAGGAGCATGCTGCGTGCCCGCTTCCATGCGTTCAAGTTCTCCGGCACAGCCAACGTCAGCTTTGATGTGAAGATTCGCTTCTGCGTGGACCGGTGCTCGCCCAGCAACTGCATGAGTGCCTCCTGGCAGAGGAAAAGGCGACAGGCAACTAATCAGCCGGAGCGACGTCCCGAGGAGCTGCGTGTCCAGAACCCCGTCTACATCTCCACCGTTATGGATGTGGCCCCCCCGGTGCCCGCCAAAGCCAATAGTTCTGGTGTCCAGGAGGACCTTCCCCTTAACTACAATATCCGGGTGCATGGCCCGGACCAGAGCAACGCCAACAGCTACCTATACGGCGAGCGCGGAGTGCTCCTGATCGCAGGGATCGACGACCAGCTGCATCTGGACAACGTGTGCATCAACCAGAGCTTGCTGATCGCATTGTTTATATTCTGGCTGATCTGCCAGGTGGCCCTGCTCTTCGGCTGCGGCATGGTGCTGCAGCGGTACCGCCGACTAGCCAAGCTTGAGGACGAGCGCCGGCGCCTGCACGAGGAGTACCTGGAGGCCAGGCGCGTCCACTGGGCGGACCAGGGCGGATACACACTCTAATGTTAGGCTGGGACACATTGCGTACAAAATGCATCTTAATTTAATAAACCTAAGCGAATCTTACAAACGAGTGCGATCGGAGTGAGAGGGTCTTCTGCGGAAGTTGAGGAGCTCAGGAGTTCTTCTTGGGATGGTAGTGCTCCCACTTACGGTGGTTCAGAGAGTTGAAGTCCTGGCAATTGTGGGCGATCTTGCGCAAATAGTCGGACAGCTTAAGCAACTCCTGGTCCGTGGCCCGGTTGAGGTGTGCCTGCCGGAAGGGACGAATCTTCAGGCCGGACTTGGGGTTCATCAGGAAGTTGCGCCGGATGTCGTCGAACATTATGGTGTTGCTGGAGCTGTACTGTTTGTAGAGGGCCCAGATCACGCCCAGCGGCTTAACGTCTACCACGCCGCGCTCCGGCACGTGCACCGAGATCATGGCGTTCGAGTCGAGGTAGAACATCACCTTGTAATTCTCGTTGCTGGCCACGCCCAGTAGCCGCATCTTCTCCTCGATCCAGCGCATGCTGGTGGCGGACCAGATCACGATGTCATAGTCCTCGTAGGCGGAGGCCAGGAACTCGTGCAGATATGGCCGCATTAGCTCGGTGCCGGTCTCTGCCGGCGACCGGTGGTCGAAGAGGGTGTAGTCTATATCCAAAACCAGCAGCTTCTTGCCCTCGCGCGGCGGAGCCAACTCCTTGATCTTGTAGTCGCGCACGCGGCGTTGCACCTTGGCCAGGTACACGGCCGAGTTCTCCACCGACTCCTCGCGCTCCTCGGCGTCGTCGAAGTCGTCCACCACCTCGCCAATGTCTTCGGGCAGGCTCTGGGCGTCCTCGATGTCCGCTTCTGTGGAGCCGACCATCATCAGCTTAAAGTTGGGCTTCAGCTCCAGGGCGCTGATCTTCACATTGTCGGCGGCCGTCTTGCCTGCAAGCCGGGGAATTACTCCACTTCTCACTCAGCCAGGTAATGGGACTTACCTTTGTGCTTCAGATTGAGCAGCTTCTGGCGCTCCGGGCGCACCTGTGTCTTGCGGAAGATCTCGTGGCGCAGCACCTCCACGGTGTCCTGGTCGGTGAGGTCCACCGGGTACTCCTTGCCGCTCCACTTAACAATTACGACCACTTCTTTGACCTCCATCGACTCGATTTATTGCAGAAATACTACTCTATATGAAGGAATACCCCAACATTTACATATTAACATTTGAAGAATACCCCTAATGTTGTTAACTATATGGAGCGATAGTATCGAAAAATTACCATGGCGCCATTATCGATGTTCTCACAGCCTGCTTTCCGTAAAATATTGCTTGTTTATTCTAAATTTATAAGTTAATATATAATAATATAAAATATAGAATGTAAATTGAAATGGCCAAGTTATTCACATATTGTTCCTTATCTTCGAAATTTTAAAATGGAATAAACCAATTGAAAATTTCCTAGAGCAGCTCCTCGTAGATATGTATATTAATTAGTTAACATCAATAAGCAAATCCATTTGAATTTATAATTAATAATAATATAATATCTAATCGTATATATATTTATGTATTTATATACATTATAATACAATATATATATAAAAAAAATAAAAAATGTTATTTATAAATATACCAACTCTGCATGCGACGTAGCAACACTGACCGTGGTGGAGTGTTGGATAATCAGCAATTCGGGGGCTTACGAACACTAGCTACCAGAATAACAAAAACTTGGTCAAAAAGCAGATTTAGCTCAACAATGGTCTAAAACAAAGACGGCGAACCGCGATCAGAGTCTGCATGAACTATTTAACGATTCTGCTGTGCAACCGAAAACCGACGATGCTCTCGCGCCGGAGCAAGGAGAAGTCCCAGGCACACAAGGAGGGCGTGGTGGGGAAGTACGTGAAGAAGGACACTCCGCCGGAGATTCCGGTGATCAACGTGTGGACCACCGACCAGCGGGCCAAGAAGAAGTCGCTCCAGCGCTGCGCCAGCACTTCGCCCAGCTGCGAGTTCCATCCACGCAGCTCGAGCACCAGCCGGAACACGTATTCCTGCACCGACTCGCAGCCGGACTACTACCATGCCCGGCGCGCACAGAGCCAGTTGCCGCTGCAGCAGCACACGCCGCACCAGCTGCCGCACTCCTTGCCCCACAAGCATCCGCATGTGCACACGCATCCGCCGTTGCCGCCGCACCAGTTCCGGGCTAGCAGCAACCAATTGAGCCAGGGCAGCAGCAGTAGCAACTATGTGAACATCGAGCAGATTGAGCGGATGCGGCGCCAACAGTCCTCGCCGCTGCTACAGACCACGTCCTCGGCTGCAGGTGCAGGCGGCGGTGCCTTTCAACGCAGCTACTCCACCACCCAGCGGCAGCAGCATCCACATCCGCACATGGCGGCCGCCAGCTACGATGCTGACCAGGGCCTGCTCAGCGCCAGCTATGCCAACATGCTACAGCTGCCTCAGCGTCCGCACTCGCCCGCCCACTACGCTATCCCGCCGCCCCAGCAGCAGCAGCAGCATCCCCAACTCCACCAACAGCACGCCTCCACGCCTTTTGGCTCGACGTTGCGCTTTGATCCGTCTGCCATGTCCATCAGGGAGCGACAGCCACGGTACCAGCCAACTAGGTGATTATTATTGCTTTGGTAATAAAACTAACCATTACTCCGACACATATGCCAATTAGCAAGTCAGTAATACATAACGTGGATTGGTTATGTAGGTAATTATTCGAGTTAAATACGTTCTAATACAAACTGCCCATCTGCTTCCCGAGGTCACCGATGGAGCAACAGCAACAGCTCCAGCACCAACAACTGGCAGCTCACTTGAGCGGCAGCTACTCCAGCGACTCGTACCCAATCTACGAGAACCCGTACCGCGTCTCCTCGATGCGCGCCACCCAGTCGCAGCGCTCGGAGTCGCCGATCTACAGCAACACGACGGCCTCGTCGGCCACGCTGGCCGTGGTTCCACAGCCGCACCATCAAGGTCATCTAGCGGTGCCTACTATTGGTGGCGGGGGATCTCTTAGCGGCAGCGGTCGCGGCGGCAGCTCGGGCAGCATTCGTGGCGCCTCTACCTCAGTGCAATCGCTGTACGCTCCACCCCGGACGCCTCCTAGCGCAGCGGGCGGGACTGGGGGCAGTACCAACGGATCGCTTCAGAAGGTGCCCTCGCAGCAGTCGCTCACGAAGCCCGAGGAGCTACCCCTGCCACCCGGATGGGCCACGCAGTACACGCTGCACGGCCGGAAGTACTACATCGATCACAATGCCCACACCACTCACTGGAACCATCCGCTGGAGCGCGAGGGTTTGCCTGTTGGCTGGCGAAGGGTAGTGTCTAAGCTGCATGGCACTTACTACGAGAATCAGTATACCGGGCAGTGCCAGCGCCAGCACCCATGCCTGACGTCCTACTACGTCTACACCACGTCGGCAGAGCCGCCTAAGGCCATTCGTCCGGAGGCATCGTTGTACGCTCCGCCTGCCCACACGCATAATGCCCTGGTGCCTGCCAATCCGTACCTACTCGAGGAGATCCCTAAATGGCTGGCCGTATACTCAGAGGCGGACTCCTCCAAGGATCACCTGCTGCAATTCAACATGTTCAGCTTGCCGGAGCTGGAGGGCTTCGACAGCATGCTGGTGCGCCTCTTCAAGCAGGAGCTCGGCACCATCGTGGGCTTCTACGAGCGTTATCGGTGAGCGAACACCCCGTTGAGGGTTTCTCCCATTTATAAACATATGTATCTTATATACTCACTTGGCGCTTTCAGTCGCGCTTTGATACTCGAGAAGAACCGACGTGCTGGCCAGAACCAGAATCAGAACCAGTGACCATGTGACGACTGAATCAGACCGCATACTCGCCAGCAACTATATACTTATAGTGTCCTGCAATCGACCATTAACTTATTTAATCATCGACTCATCGCGAAATCAGTGCCTTAGACAAGACTATAAACGGAGGGAGCAAAGCCAATCCAGATGTTTGAGTGCCTAGTTTTAACGTAGAAATGTGTATTGTTCGATTTACCCTTTTCATTAACGTAAATTGAGCCAAGTGTTTGTTTGTAATTTGTGCAAATTAAACTGGTTTACTGACTGTATTCGGTACGTAATTAACCTGTAACTTAATCCCCAGGTGGTTGGTGAATTCCAATTCTCTACCTGGGACTTATGGCAAACCAGGAGCCAAAGCGTCTATAAGGGCCACACGTTGTTGGCCATGTTTGGCTTGGCTTGGCAAATATTTCCGATTTCCGTGCCAAGTTTTCGATTCGCTTGCAAAATTTATGCATTTGGGCCACAAGTGGATCGTGGCCGATTATTCTTAATTAGCAAAAAAAAAAAAAAAACAGCAAATCCATAATAGAAAGTGAATCTTATGCGTGTTGGTGATTTGTGTATGTGTGTTGCTGATTTGTGTATGCTTATTTTTAGTCACCGATGAAGAAGGCTTGTATACCATTTAGTTGATTTTGATAACTCTGCGTTGCCGGCCTTATCAAGTACCCATAAAAGATGTTCTCTTGCCTTTTCTGCAAGTCCCTCAAAATGTTCACAGTACTGCTGATAAGGGGTTTCAAGACTTGCCCTGCGCTTTTGTGGAAATACCCTTACTTATCATATTAATGAGATGTCCCATGCTCAGTTTTACTTCGGGTTATCCAAACAGTTGGAATATCTAAAATTGCACGAATAGTATTAAAATGAATAATTCTTTTTTTTAGAGCTAATAGAATTAAATTTCCAAGTTAAATCTTTACATGGGATTAGTTTATGGGATACCATGTTTCTTAACATGGTTTATTATTTAAATGTTAAATTAAGTATCATTGATCAATGATTCCAAAGTCTGAAAGTATCTGTTTCAATTAAACTGATAATTTGAATTTTTGAACGAAATATTTATTATTATGTTTACACAAGCAAATTCTTTACAATTGATTTGCATTTATTGAAGTCAAAGGCAAATGATCGTTGGAAAGAAGCAATCAGAAGATTTTTATAAACTTTAAATTGACAAAAGAAATTTTTTGGGTACTGTAGAATTCTAATTAAACGAGATTTACATATGATTAAGAAATGAGATATTGAGTTCCAGTTTTTGTTTTCAGATGTAAATTGTAAACTTATTTTCTTAAACTTTCTCGCAAGATTAGCATTTATCTGGAAAACAGGGACATTAATGACAGCTTTAAAGTGTGTTGTCAAAATATTTGCTTGATCCCCGGCTGGTTATGGGGAATGAAGTACCTTTTCAGCTGATGAGGGACTCCGCTCCTCAAGTGCAAAAATAAAGTAAATAAAGGCAACAAAAAAGTTTAAAGACCGTGCGCCGGTTTGCCTGCTGATTCGCTCTCGCTCTAATTTGTTGTTGTTGTTGCGTCGCCGCTGGCGTCGCTGTCGGCGTCGACTGAGCAGCGACTGCACGGCTCCAATATTTATATTTATACGGCTCCATTCATTGGCGGCGCGCTCAGTCGGTGGAGAGTTGCCAGTGGATCGCGGCTACCAGTTTAATTGCCAGTTAAGACGCATTGTTTAACTTTGTTTTTAACGTCGGTGAGTGCTGGGCGTAATCCCATGTGTGTGTACATACATATATCATCGCTGGACAAACAGCCTGTGTTCTAAGCCCATTTATCTTTGTTTCGACGGGATCCGGGAATCTCCACCAAAACGGCTGCAGACCAAAAATCTCCGTCTGCTTTCCCAGTCAGTCAGTGAAAGTTCTAATCCGGCTGTAACATGCGCATATCAGTGTCGTATCTTCTCGTGTGTTGAATAATGTATGGATGTTATTTGAACAATTGGGATTTCCAGAATTATCAAAGTATTTCTAAGAAATCACAAAACGCAAAAGATTTATAATGTTATTAATTAACGCAAAAATAACTCCAAGCCGAAAATTTTAATAACATTTAAAATTTTATTATTTGGAGGTCTTGCACTGTCAGGAGATTGTGTGATCTCGTTGAGCTTTATATTTGCTACAAATCGTACCAATTAAAAAAAATACTTTTTATTCTAAAAATAAAATAATAGACATGTTGTAAAAACTTCCTAGATTTCTTGCTAGTTAATCAGTCAATGTAAATATCAAGTTGTCATCGAAGTGCACATCCGATAATGATCGTCACTCGACTAAGCCAGACCCGGTTATCTCTGCCGATCTGCATTGGCCAATCCCACGGGCTATCTGTAGATTCCGGCATACTGCCGCAATTTAAGTGTCAGCGCAATAATTCGAATAAAGCGATTGACACTATCAGGGGGCCCATTGACTGAGATAAGCCCGTTCTCACGCGGTATTTACACTTCTTAACAAACGCCTTGTCATGGCCCTGTACAATAAAGATCTCGCAATATAAATAGTCTGGAATCATTGCTTTTACGACTGGCCGACAAAGCCCTGTATTTCCTGCTGCGGCCCATATAAAGTGAGTGAGTGAGCGCGATCGGATCGGAGTCGAGTGCCGTGCCAAAAAGTTTGCTCTAATTGCAAAGTTGTAACATTGAGCGACTCGTATTGAAGGTTGCTTCGCTTGGCGCTTTTATCTCGGCACAAAAAATTCTAGGGGAGCGGGACACACGTCGAGAGTCAGATAGATAAATGCTTGGCAGAACCCATTTGGTAAAAATAAAAATACCTTATAACGTGAAATCAACTGATCTAAATTAAAGCTTATTTTGGAAGAGAATTCTTAACCAAATTAAATATTAACTAGATATTAAATTAAGTGATAAGTGATTTTCTCTTAGTGTTAAAGAGACAAAGTTCAAATTCCCTCGAGTGTGATTCATGGATACAGGAGTCATCGGGTGTGATTGACTTAAATTGCATTGCAGTCGCAAGGAGGAGTTTCAAGATTCCCTGGAATCAATTCCCCCGATTGCAGTCAATCAACTTAATTTACTCTACAATTTACACAGCTCCTTTGAGGAAAATGCCAGCAAGTCTGGAGGCGAAGACTCACGCATGAATGAATAACAACGAAACCCAAACGAGAATGCATCCTCTCCTGAGCTCTCTACGCCTGGCCCTGCTGCTCCTGGCCACAGGTAACAACAGGTGCCCGCCCCAGCCTCATAAGGCAATTTCTAACGGGGGAAATTCTTTGCTGCTCTCCAACAGTTTCCCTGGGAAGTGCGCAGACGACCAGCCGACTGACCGTCGACTCACATGACATCACCGTTCTTCTGCACACAAACGAGACATTCGTGATCTTCGCTAAGTGAGTTGCAACTATTGTGATGATATGCAGCCTCAGCATCGTGCCATCTCTTATTACAGTGAACGGTTGGACAACGAAGTGGAGATAAGGCTGAAAACGGACTCTGAAGACCACTTGGGCCTGGATCCTTTGACATTCCTCTACCCGGCCGGCACCACCCAGAACCAGTCCGTGGTGATAACGGGCCTAAAGGCCGGCTACGCGCAAGTTACCGCTGAGAGCAATGCTGGAAACAGCGAAATGTGAGTGAAATTAATTAATTTGGCTACTTAAAAGTAGTCAGAATTAAAGCTAAAAGATTAAAATTATATAATAATGATCTTTATCAAATCTTTCTCATGAATTAATCCAGCACCGATGACGTCTTCGTGCGAGTGACTGTGGCCAAGTCGCGGGCGCTCATCTACACCTCGATCGTCTTCGGTTGGGTGTACTTCGTGGCCTGGTCGGTGTCCTTTTACCCGCAGATCTGGATCAACTATCGCCGCAAGTCGGTGGAGGGACTCAACTTCGACTTCCTCGCCCTAAACATAGTGGGCTTCACCATGTACAGCTTGTTCAACTGCGGGCTCTATTTCGTGGGAAGTCTGCAGGACGAGTACGAGGAGCGGCATCCACATGGCCTGAATCCGGTACTGCTGAACGATGTATTCTTCTCTCTGCACGCCATTTTTGCCACCAGCATTACGATCTTTCAGTGCTTTTTTTACGAGGTAAGTGCCCCTTAAAACATATTTGGAAAGTTGATAGAATTTGTATCTGTTTTGTGCAGAGGGCCCAGCAAAAGGTTTCGTATGTGGCCTACGGCATCCTGGGAATCTTTGCTGTGGTGGTGATCGTGGCCGCCGGCCTGGCCGGAGGCTCTGTAATCCACTGGCTGGACTTCCTTTACTACTGCAGCTACGTGAAGCTGACGATCACCATCATTAAGTATGTGCCGCAAGCGTTAATGAATTATCGCAGGAAGAGCACCGTCGGCTGGAGCATTGGCAACATCCTGCTGGACTTTACGGGCGGCACGCTGAGCATGCTGCAGATGATCCTGAATGGGCACAACTATGGTATGCATTGAAAGACTCCACTACTCTAGGGCTATGACCAAAAATGTCACTTTTATTCAGATGACTGGGCGTCTTTGTTCGGGGATCCCACCAAATTTGGACTAGGACTTTTCTCGGTGCTCTTCGATATATTCTTCATGCTGCAGCATTACGTATTCTACAGGTAATATTAACATACTTTAAAAGGATACTATACTATACAGTACTTAACAATAGGTAATAATCATCCTCACTGTACACTCACCATCACTGTGCTGTTCCCTTTTCCCCACAGGCATTCCACGGATACGGGCTCTGACCTCACCATTGTGACAGACGCGGGACAGAACCAAGGGAAAGAGTCGCCGAGCGATGCGAAGAATGAGAAATTTTAGAGCTTTAGTTTGTGTGCTTTATAAGACTTTTGTGCCAGTTACGCTGTACATTTTAGAGTTGTAAATATATATGTGAACGATGTAGCTGCTTAAGCTTTTATACAATTTAAGACTTTTACTTCAAACTCTCACAGAATCCTGTGAAATTTGTCATTTTAGGAGCCGCCATTGCTATGGAAGAGTAAACAGCCATGTCACAGGATATGTGATCAAGCCATTTGTTTTACTTGGACAAGTCATCTTCAAGCCCAGGAAGAGATTACAATTTTAATAAATAATCAAGATTAGTTTTCAAACTTGGCGCCCTAATACTGGAGCAACTTATTTTTGTAATTAGTCTCACAGTATATTTATCAGAATGGCTTAGTAAATTTCACAGAGTGAGCAACGGTCACATTGCATTTATTAGAAGAGGTGTCTACTATCGATAGTTCTTAGTAACTTTCTGTGAGCAATTTGATTACAAGATCCCTTAATATATTGCTTAATTTTCCTAAAATAATTCCCATGTTAATTATAACTACAAATAAAGAAGACTTCTCTACAGATTCAAGGGATCCTTTCATCTAGAGACTATCGCGAATGTGAATAAATCATCGATTTCATCATCGATACTTTAATAACGATTTGGCAAGGCTAGTTGACAACCCGTTTAATAAATGAAACCTTCTGCTAATTAAACTTTTATCTGATCTGCAGCCATGTCTCTTCAACAGACCTCGTCGTTCAGCATGATTATTAACCAGTAAAGAGTCCAAACACTAGAAATTATCCGTAATAAAGAGAATTTTCAACATATTTATTGTCCTCAGGATCGGCTGCAGCATTTCGCAAACGAACAGCCAAACTTTCTACTTGGAATCCTTTGAGGAACCAACGCATCGGGAATCGGTGGCGGGACTCTTCGACAATGATTTGTTCCTTTTGCCAACTGTGGTTTACTCCACCAGCAGCAGTGGCTGCAATCCGCTGCAGGATTTTATGGTCTGCGGTGCCGGTAAGGATCGCGTGATCCAAATGGTGCAACCACCTGGAATCCAGAGATCGGAAGTGGTGAAATCCGAGCAGCTTGATCAGTATGCTTGCTATGGACCTCGCTCGGATGAGGGCGGCGTTGTTAAGCGGTAAGTGATTTCAAAATCACCCGCCATTTCCGATTAATTATCGTCGCACGATCCACGTTGCGTGGTGAATGACAAGAACCGCACTGTGGCTAGCTGTATTTTATTTCGTCGACTTTTGCGTTTTATATTTATAATCCTGCGCTCCCCATTTGTTCCCTACGAGATCGGATCGTCGCAGATAAGTTTGCCAGGATGTACATATCGCAGCCGATGTCGTGGCACAAAATCAGGTAGCTACGTTTAATATTTTGCGTAGCCGTGCATGTAGCAACACGCTTGTACTTGCACCATTCACGCACGTAGCCAATTTGTGTTTGTTCGATTATCTAAATCGCACTTTTTGGTGATTTTTGTAAACATTTATTTTCGAAATCACTTCAGCAGCACCGATTCCGACGAGGACTTACCGGCGGTGATGAATGAAGCCTCTTTGGATTCAGCCGAGTCAAGGGCGGAGGATGTGCCGAGCATCGAACAGGTGGTGCCGGGAGCGGGTGACTTGTGAGTTTCTGGCCACAGGTGGTTGGTGCTTTTTTGACTAGTCCTTTCCTTCACAGAAACTCGGAGCCGATGGCCTTTCTGCAGGGATTGAATGTAAGCATGCTGTGTAGTACCAAAAATAATATTACTAACTTGTGTTTCTGTCTTGCAGTCTGGAAATCTGATGCAGTTCAGTCAGGTGAGTGGGTGTAGGTGTGTATTAGTGCATCCTGAACCGCTGCGACAGATCCGCCTGCACCAGGATGAGTAGGAAACTGGCCACCGCCGAAAAAATGTTGATTATCAGCTGCATATCCAGCTCATACAAGCCAAGTGGCTTGATCTTGAACTTTGTGACAGACACCAAGAGGGTGAAGTCATGTACCGACCGCCGATAGCGAACGTCGGCATGCCGCAGGTTTATCTCCTGCAGGATGAGCACTGATCCCTTGGTGGCCGCCAACAAGTTTTGGCACAAGTGCGCCAGCATGGCGATTTCGGAGAGCGAGATGGTCAGGAACACGGAGTTGATGAGTGTCCCCAGGCCGTCAAAGGACTTACCCGCGATTATTGCGTCTGCTATAGAATAGTAGACACTGTAAAGTCCAACTGTGATGCCGAGCAGGTGACAGATGAGCGACAGAATCATGGAGAGAGACATGGGGGTCAAGTACTTTCCAGCATGGATATAAATCGTCTTGTAGAGACCCGCCAGCTTGTCCAGCTCGTCCGCCAGCGAGCAGAAGCGTTGCATACGGTAGTATGCAGTGGTCAGTTTCAGTTGATCCTCCCTTTGCAGTAGGTTCACCTCCTGCTGCTGCGCCTCCAGTTGCCGGTTCAGTGCCTTGAGCATCTCCTTCACCACGATCATGGCCCCGAAGTAGCAGTTGTTCAGCAGATTTGAAATGACCAACGGAAACAGCCGGTAGAGGGTCCAAATTAAACTTAAGTCCGGGTCTGTTCGCCTCTGCTGCAGGATGAAGGCCACCTCGAGGGTCAGCGGAAAGCCAATGGTCTTAATAAAGGCCTGGGAAATCGATGTATACAAAGACCAGCTGTCGAGACGTAGGGCTCTGAGGGTCTGAATGAAGGGCACTCGGCTCATCATCTTGGCCACACCGTGAGCCATAATCATTTGGGTCACGTAGTTTATAACGGCCACCGTAATGTTCATGTAACTGTAGAGAGTAATAGCATCCTTCAGGTTGATCTGTCCCTCGTTGTAGTCCTTGTATATCTGCCTGCCGTAGACAGTGCTGAATGCAATGGTCCACAGCATAGCGAATGCCAAGTAGGCTTTGTTGAAACGGAATCTCTCACGGCTCCGGGGGTGATAGCTAGTGGCCAGAAGTCCAGAGAGGGTCATAAAGGCTACCAGGGTGATCGTCAGCATTTTCACCATGCGCCGGTGTGCTTTATCGCTGTTGAGGTTCATCTTGCTTAAACAATGGATAGCGACTAGAAAGGCACTTTCCCTGGAGTATTAATTACAGCTTGCTTAATGGTTTTCCCCTAACTAACTGATGGCAATTATTGGACCTTTCAAGGTGCCAAACACGGACACTATCTGGACACATCTCGAAATGCTTGCTGCTCGCTAGCTGACCGAAAATCAACTGAGCAAGCGCTGCGTTGCGGTGGAAAAAGAAGGGGAGAGTTGGGAAGAACAAAGAGCGGCAAGCGACATTCCCCTTGTGACTCAGCTGCAATTTCACAAGAGCTACATGACGTCACAGACGCACAGGGACTCAGTTTCAGCAAAGAGCGCCAAACAGCACTTACTTATCTCGCCTATTAGCAAGAGCGTATCCCTGTGCCGTCACAAACCAGCAAAAATTGCAGCCACTTGTGAAAGACTATAACAAAAGAGTAGGCACAAACCTCCATTCAGCCGATAGCTGTCAAGTCGCGACATGAAGCTCTATCAGCTCTACGAACGCAAAGTGTGAACTCAATGCCCGGAACTAGTCAACCAACATATATTTACGTGCTAATGCTCATTTCCTCTTTCTAGCAATCCGTGCTGCGCGAGATGATGCTGCAGGACCTCAAGGATGTCGGGAATACTTTACCCAAGCTGGAAAACCACAACCTTGGCGGCTACAATTTTAGCATGGTATTGGATGAACCACCCAAGTCTCACTGGATGTTTTCGGTGGCACTGAACAAGCTGTACATCCGGATGGACAAGACCTTCAACGTGGACGTTCAATTCAAGGCGAAGATGCCCATTCAGCCGCTCAATCTTCGTGTCTTTCTCTGTTTTGTCAAAGATGTGAGCGGTCCGGTGCTGCGATGCCAGAATCACCTAAGCGTAGAGTCAAGTAAGTTGATTCCTTATTGAAAGGAAGACGAACTCCTCTTAATATGGCATTCCTACCTTGCAGACACCATCCAGAACATAAAGGTACGAGAGAGTTTGCTACGCTGTGAGAATCCCAACACCGTCTACTGTGGTACTGCCGAGGGCAAGGGTATTTCCGAGCGCTACTCTGTTCTGGTTCCCCTGAATATGAACCGATCTGGCAATCGCAGCGGCGGATACATTCGCCAAACGCTGGCCTTTAAGTTTGTTTGCCAAAATTCGTGTTTTGGCCGGAAGGAAACCTGCTTGGTGTATTGTTTGGAGAACCAATGGTGAGTTTTTCGAAGAAATTCACTGAATATGTACTACAGATTCGATTCCATTTCAGCGGCGATATTGTGGGACAGCAGGTTTTGAATGTTAAAATCTGCACGTGCCCGAAGCGAGACCGCAATCAAGACGAGCGCCAAGTAATTGGCAAGAAGCGCAAATCCGAAGCTGCCTGCTCCGATGATGAAGACGAGCCGGACGCGAAGCCGCCCAAGTCGCGTCGACGCACCACTTCATACCGGCGAAATGTAAAGGAGGAGACCGAATGCAATGACAGTCACGACGATGGGTCGCCCACCTCCAATTGGAAGGTGTCTCGTACAGCGGATGGCGAGTACCATTTGTCCATTACCTGCCCCAAAAAAGAGTGGCTTCTCCAGAGCATTGATGGCATGATTAAGGAGGCCGCGGCTGGAGTGCTACAAAGTCCAAATAAAGCGAATTTGCGCCGCCATGCTCACAAGTTGGTCGGCCTGAAGAGTAAGCATTAGACCGTTGATTCTCTAAAGAAATCGTCCTAAACTTTCTCTATTTACAGAACGTGCCTGTGACCTACCGTGACTTGGGATTGGCTAATGGAATCCCTAACAGTTCCACAAACCTACAATTAGAACAAAGTGATTTCCGCCAGACACCTTTGAATCGTCGTGTGCCACTGTGAAAATGGAAATGTATGGAAAATGTACAATTTTTTTAAGTTCGTATTAATTATTGTTTGTTAGGTGTTTCAAGTGATATACAAATACTAATTAGGCTCCTGCGAAAGTCGGGGAAGACAGTTATATTTTTGATAATATTATACTGCTGTTAACTACGATTTTATAAAACTACCGATAAGTAAAACTGATTTTTACACATCAAAGTTTTCTTCATGGCTTGAACAATTCAAGGATATCCGCGTGGAGTACGCCAATGCCCAGATCCTACTGTACTCCGCTAGAGCGCATGTTATGGCCGGGCAATGTGACATGTGTGGCTTGTGTGCGGTCAATGCTCTCGGGATCCATCTCTGCTAGTCCGCAAATATGTCAAAATCGCTGTGCAGCATTTACATATTTTATTTATACCCGTAGCTGCTGTGCGTCTTTGGTTTTAGTTCTATGCTTAAAAAAACAACCTCAAGCAAGGGCGCATGCGTTCGCCAGCGCTGCACATGTGCAGAGATGCGAAAAATAAAGAAAAACCAGATGTTGACACTGCGCCGCAGCTGCAGGCGTCTTTAGCTTTTGCCACATGCGGCATCCAGCTAAATGCTAGTGTTTACTCTAGCACACCGAGTGCGACTGCTGTTCATTGACCTAGGGCAGGGCACTTAATATGCCCAGGCCTTAATTGTAACGGAATGGGAACTGTCGTGCCATAATGCTGGCAAGGCGGATGTATCGGCTTCCATTTGGGGCCTTTCCTTTTTCACCTGGCATCCACTTCGGCTGCCTTACCAGTTTGGCACCACGAAAATGGGTCGAAGCCGAGAGAGAAAACGCTCAGCGGAAGACTCACTCAATTCTCGTTCGGCGAGTGCCAAGCAAAGCGGTTTGGAATTGAGCAGAGCTCAGTAAAGGCGCAGTTGCACAGAGGAAAATATTAGCTAATTATTAGTTTAGTGACATATCGAAAACAAAAGCAAAACATAAAGCAAGATACTAAAGGGTAAATAGAGCTTACATGACTTGTTATATTACTCATTTAATTCTTTGAATTTATAGAAACTACTACGCATTTTTCAGCCAGTCAGCTAAGATCTACAATTAAATATTTGAGCTTCCCTTTGATTGCCGGGTGCCAAAAGGTTGACAGTTCCAAGTGGGGTGCAGTGGGTGGCAGTTGGAACTCATTTACTCATTTTATTACCCACAATGGGCTGATGGGAGGCTTACTACAAACAGAGGCTATCCAGTTTCCAGAAGATACCTATCTTTACGGGCCAGATAAAGGGAAAGCAAACACGCCGGAGAGCTCTTATCGGCACACATCTCCCAGCCGCAGTGCCCACTGTGCGCGTGGGGAAAACAATAAAGCCAAACAAAAACAGAAAGCCAGGCGGCCAAGATGAGACGTCAGGTGAAACCGCGCCTGCAACTCCACTCGCCGGGTTCCACTCAAAGAGGCCCGCGGCGCAGTGCTGCCCACTCGGATCTGCAGTCGTAGATACAAAAACCAGATAACGACGAGCGCCCGGCGATCTCCACTCACTCGATGGGGGACGAGTCGAAAGCTTGTACACGTAGTTTGGCATTCGCATTCGGTTGTTGGCTTTGGCGTTGGCGGTGTCGCTGTCGTCTTGTTTCTCGTGCTCGGTGCTCGTGCTTAGTGTACTGCCTGATCTTCATCGCGTTGCAGCTGTGGAGTCAGACGTGCCATATTCGTTTTGACCGCGAAATTTTCGTGGGCTAAGAAAATACTCTCCGCATATACTTTTTGCCCCTTTTTGCTGTGAGTGAGTGGCTGAAATGGTGGAAACGGCAACCACAACGACCATAACGCGCTCCACCACAACAGCGCCGGCGGGATCGGTGACGGTGACAGTGCCTGCATCCTCGGCCACGCCCACAGCGGCTCAGGCTGCCGCGCGGGCCCATCGCAATGATGAGACCACCCGGGCCATATTCAACCTGAAAGTGATTGTGTTCCTGCTGCTACTGCCGCTGGTTCTGTTCGCCGTGTTCCTCAAGCATCTGCTGGACTATCTCTTCGCCCTGGGACTCAAGGAGAAAGATGTCAGCGGCAAGGTGGCACTGGTAAGATGATTTCTTGGGTTAACTGGAGTGGAATCTCTGGAGAACATATATATCTATACATTGTTATGGGAAGCCATTATGATTTAATTAGGTTTGTTGTAATGCAAATGCTAACAACCCAAGTTTCCCAAGCTTTCAAAAAAGTTGTATGAGTTCCCTCATAAAAGAAGTCTCTTAAAAGTATTCAATGTGGCTTTTAACCCACATTCAAAGAAGCCACCTAAGAACAAGTTTATTTGGCTGTTAATTAATAGCCAAGAGATCAAAATTGAGATTCTCTTTTGTCTCTGTGTACTTAGATACACATCTGACATGAGTATCTTCCAGATAAACGATCTGGAATCCAGCCAGCTAGCTGGAAGCCAAGCGAAACGCAACGTCACGCACTTTCCTTTTCCAGTGGCTGCACTTCCACTCCCACCTTTGGCCCAAGCCAAGCTTCCCCCAGTCGCTTTCCCGCTTTTCTTAATGCATTTTTTATTTATTCCGTTTTTATTCGATGTCTCCAGCTCCAGCTACTGGGTGCGGCCGCCGATCGCTGGTCTCTGCGTTATTAAAGTAAATATTTATGGCACTTTGGTGCCCAGCAGTGTTAGTTGGCCAACTGTTGGTGTTTATGCTTGCAATGCTTCTGCCGTCAGCTAATGTGACATCATTTCCATGTAAGCCAAGGGAACTCTCCAGGCTGAATTTCTAAAAGCTCGCGGTTCCCCGTATCGCGGTCCATTAATCGCGCATATGTATTACATATTGACTGGCGGTGTCTTATTGTGGAAGAGTCAATTGGGGGCCGCCACTGGCCAAGGTCAAGTGTGTAGGTGACTCGGTGCTCCGGCGATGCTCTGGATCGCCCAGAACCCGATCGAGTTCGGAGACCATTAGCATTCCGTTCTGGTCGCCGATGTAGGCGTGTGCCGGCCATAAGCGTCTCACGTAGCGCATCGATGAATCATTATAGCTCGATTTTTGTTTTAGTCTCCGCTTCTCAGTCGTTCCCTGAGATACGATAAACACGCATACAGATACAGATACTGTTCGCGGTTTGGGCCTCACACAGGTGGGCTTGCGGGGAGGGCAACTCAGGTCCCGTGCCAGCTGTGAGAAGCGGCGTAATTAGTAGATTGACTTCACAGATATATTTGTTTTCGAACTTAGGGTAATGTCAGCTCAAGACCCCCTTTTTCGGCACCCCTGCCCGGCTGCAAACTGGTTTTGTGAGTGCGTCGCCGCATTTTTAACAAGATGAAGCAAAAGAGAGAGCGCAAAACTGCAAACCTCAGCAGGAACTTCACTTTTGCTTTCAGCCAAGTCACGAGTAAACAAAAACAGAGAGCCACGGGTCGAGGGGCAGATGTATGGGCCTGGTATCTCTGGTATCTCTCGGATGCGTAGATAGAACCCAGCGTTACTAGTAGTAACTGTTGCCGCTGTTAATTTGCATATGATATTGAAATTCTTTAGGAATGCTATAACCACAACAATGTGCTGGCGACTTGTTATTGTTATTGCTTTCCCGCTGCTGCGGCTGTTGTTGTTGGGCACGAACGTGCCAGAGTTTGGCTCTGCGACATGGTGACCCACCCTCAGCTGGGGTACTGAGGTCACACAGTCGTCAGCTTTAATTACGGTCAAAAGTCACTCAGTCACTCAATTGGGCCCGAGAGGGTCGGCCCACCGAGCGTATGCGTAATGCCATTCATAAGTCTCCGCTCTCTCGAATAATTGCCGGTAAATGAGGTTTTGTTCATTGCAAAGTCGCATTAGCTCGACTTGATTGTTTGCAAATTAAGCTAATTAATTTGTTTAGGTATAATGGAAGTGAACCGTCTCCATCTCGTTCACAGGTGACCGGCGGGGGCAGTGGCCTGGGACGCGAGATCTGCCTGGAGCTTGCCCGGCGCGGCTGCAAGCTGGCCGTAGTGGATGTCAACTCCAAGGGCTGCTACGAGACGGTGGAGCTGCTCTCCAAGATCCCGCGCTGCGTGGCCAAGGCCTACAAGGTGAGATCATCCCTCTAAGCGCAAAAAACCCGATAACGTTTGATTCCTGCGGCAGAATGACGTCTCCTCGCCGCGCGAGCTCCAGCTGATGGCCGCCAAGGTCGAGAAGGAGCTGGGTCCCGTGGACATCCTGGTCAACAACGCCTCCCTTATGCCCATGACCTCGACGCCCTCGCTGAAGAGCGACGAAATCGACACGATTCTGCAGCTGAATTTGGGCTCTTACATAATGGTGAGTACTGGGACTTTTTACCAATAATCGTACCAAATAATATGCTGTATGCCTTACCAGACCACCAAAGAGTTCCTGCCCAAGATGATAACCCGCAAGTCCGGTCACCTTGTGGCAGTGAATGCCCTGGCGGGTGAGTAGCCTCCTCCTCGCGGCTAAGAAGCTCTCCTTAATAACCCTGATATCCCTGAGGCAGGCCTGGTTCCTTTGCCCGGAGCTGGCATCTACACGGCCACCAAATATGGCATCGAGGGCTTCATGGCGTCCCTGCGCGCCGAGCTCCGCCTGTCGGACTGCGACTATGTGCGGACCACGGTGGCCAATGCCTACCTGATGCGCACCAGCGGGGATCTGCCGCTGCTCAGCGACGCGGGGTGAGAATTCCAGGCCTTCCATTCCCATTGCCATTGCAGATCGGGTCTGATCCAACTCTTCCCTTTAGCATAGCGCAGAGCTACCCGGGCCTGTCCACGCCGTACGTGGCGGAGAAGATTGTCAAGGGCGTGCTGCTGAACGAGCGCATGGTGTACGTGCCAAAAATATTCGCCCTCAGTGTGTGGCTGCTCAGGTGGGAATCAAATTAGCCGGCGTGCGCTAACTATTTCTAACGATTATTGTCCCCGCCCCTCGCAGGCTGCTGCCCACCAAGTGGCAGGACTACATGCTGTTGCGCTTCTACCACTTCGACGTGCGCAGCGCCCACCTGTTCTACTGGAAGTGAGCTCTGCGGCCAGGAGACAGCCCCGAGGAGCACCCCATCCCAGAGCATTTACGTGGAGAGCTCTCCGTGTTGGATTTCCATTTGCAGTTCTTGATTCAACTGTTGCTTACGCTAGGTGTACATGTTTAGCTATTTATACGCAGCCTTAACTTAAATTAAATCTAACTCCCTAACATAGCGCAGGCCTTACTCCTTGGGCTTTGCTGGCCTCGTCGGCTTCCTTCCTCGCAGCCGGATGGCCTCGGAGAAGCACTTCTTTTCGGACTTCTGCACACAGGAGCGGCGTTCGTAGTGCCAGGTGTAGTTGGGCGGACAGCGGTGGAGGAGCTTGCGGCCACTGGAGCAGTAGTAGAAGTAGGCGCAGTTCAGGGGATGTGGCATAAACCCATACACTCCCGCCTGGCAGCTGGTGATGATGCCCGGGGACTGGCGTCGATTGCAGGACACCAGGTGGGCGGGAGTGCAGGCTCTGGCCAGGCCGGCTCCTTCGTGGCACACCATGTAGGGATAGCAGGGTCCGGCATTGGGCAGCTCCTCCAGGGTGATGGTCAGGGGCTCCGTTTTCGGGCCCACTGTGGGAGCTGCTGGCTTCACCGGAGGGCTGGTGGTGGTGGTGGACAGCGGCTGACACCTTTCAACCAGCTCCCTGTCCAGGCAGCGCTCCAGCTTATCGTCGTAGTAGTGCTCTGCCAGGCACTCGGCCTCAAAGGAGCCGGGTCCGGCGCAGTAAATGTACTTCGAACAGTTGCTGGAGCTGGCCACGTAAACGCCCATTTGGGGGGCACTCGCGCACTCCTCGAACTCTAGGCCCGGGGTGCGGTGACCCAGCAAGGCCACCAGCATAATAGTTAACCAGGTTACGGCACTCATTTCACTACGGCCGGAATGCGGCAAAGACATCTGGCGACTGACAGACGCAGATACGCGAAATACCGAAAAAGCGATAGGGCTTGAGAATATTTTTGCATGTGCCCGAAAACTGATAAGGGCGACAAGCATCCAGCATCGATTATTGCGCGGTTATCGTCGTGCTCCTGATAGTGCTAATGAGTTGGGGAGTTACTGCTCCCAGCTCCCACTCCCGCTCCCGCTCCGGCTACGGCTCCGGAGGCGAATGCGATTCGTAGCCTACTTCCCAGCGGAGCCAGCCGCGGATTTAATGACCGCACCATGCACAGGGCTCAATAAAAATTGAAAACGCACTCGATAAGCAATTAAGTGTCGCCACTTCCGGCGGGACAGACGAACGGCCACCGATACCATCCAATGGACGCGCACACAGACCACCGCCATTCATCGTCCTCGTCGACATCAGCATCATCATTACGTCCCTCGGCATCATCGTGGACGTGGTCGCGGCTTGTCGGAGTTAAACGATTGCCATCGGTTTAATTTTCGATGAGAAATTCATAACTTGCAATTAGGTTTGACGGCGGCTCTCGCTTTCCAGCTCTGCTCTCGCAGCCTGCGATTTACGTAAATGATTGCGTTGCTGATTAATTAAGAATTACCAGAATCGGGCCGAGAATGCCCCCTCGCCACAGTGCCATTAACATAATATCCAGCGCTGTCATCGTCGGGGGGCCGTGAGCTGTGCAAATTGCATTTTTATTAATTGTTAATTAAACGGAGTCGAGTGCCAGTTGTCCCGGTAGCTTTGTGGCATATTTTCGGGCTCAGAGCCGCGACGGGTTAACAGGTTATACCGCCGCCGTCTATATCCAACCTGCCAGATGCCGTTCCGACACCCGGGGAAAAGGACCCCATATGGCGAAGTCGGGGCTCAAGTGATTAAGTGCACGCTGAAATCTTCAAATGCCTAGCAACATGTGCACAAACACAAACATCACAAAGACGCACTCCCTCCAGCGGCTGCCTTTCAGAATGTAAATTCTAATTAAGATTATGAGAGGAGACCCCCAGCACCTGATGCTCATCGGTTCCCCCAGCCCCAGCTCCAGCTCCTCAGCTCCTCAGCTGCTCAGCTCCAGAGCTCCAGCACTCGGTGCTAGATGCGCAGGCGCAGCAGCACCGCCGATCCATAAAAATAGCTCAGCAATTATTTGTGAGCTAGGGTTACAATTCTCATAAAAAACAAACAAACTGTCGGGCGTTTTATGGATATTCTCTTTGCCTTTATGCCCCCGCAAAGTTCTCCGATCCCCATTCGATTCGACACAGAGAAGGATTGATCGGTTTCAGCTTGGCCATTATGATGCATCTCTTCGATCTCTTACTTATCCTTATTATTATATAATTTTGAAATGGTAAACGAAAGTACATAAGTTACAGCCTTCTTGGACATACATAAGTGTTGTGTTCTATAAAATATCTATTCATCGGCACCCGGATCCCCGCAGCCATCGTGAGTTCTGCGCTGCTGATTATCAGAGCCGACCAACTGCCTCAGCTCCACGATGACCCTGTCGGTCCGCTCCTCGAGGCGATCGAGGGCTGTGTTTAGATCGTCCAGTCTGGAGTTGATTCCGTCCATCAGCTGCTCCGAGTTCCTGGCCAGCACCGCCAGGTTCTCCCAGCGACTGCTGGCCGTCGGGGTCAGCGGCTCAAGCTCAAGGTCCTCACTGTCCTCCATCAGGGCTTTAATGTCAGGCGAAGCGACTCCAAATTTACCTAAATTTGGCCCAACCTCACAGTGAGAACGTATATTTAGGCTTGATTTTCTGAAGTTTAAAGCAAATTTGCCTTTGCTTTGATACTATATCTCACATGCTAAAAGTTTTTTGGCTAAAACTGATTTGTTATGTTTGATGAAATTTTATTTGCTTTTAATAAACGGAAAATGCGAGATATAAAGGGAATTTAATAGACTATGTGGACCTGTAATTGTGGCAGTAAGGGGTATATGGGAGAGGTGCTTAATATGGCTTACTAAGATGTATTTATGGTTATTACTTAGTCTGAGGAATGAAATAATAAAGCATATACAGTTTATATTATTATTATTATTATTTTAATTATGGCTAGCTAGAGGGTACCTCCAAGTAGAGTTCTCCCTTCAGGGGCTTGTTTATTTTCCACTGTGTTAAGTTTATAGCTAGGCTGTTTACAAAAGCCTCGCTCGTTCATTTCATTAAGCCCATTTACGAAATGGCTTTGTCTATTATTTATACATATCAATTATAAATTGTACTCAGCGCCTGCAATATTCATATTCACTTGTCAAAATGTCAACTCAAAATAGAATATTTATGCATTTTTATGTGTGTGCGTATCGGAGCACGGTTTGTTTGCTTTATTCCCTCTTTTTCAAGAACTCTTCTATATTGAAAAAAAGAACATAAAAGAGGAAAATGACAATACAGGCTATAAATACAAATGCTCGGCGGCAACCGAGGTTGGAATCAATTTTTTTGGCCCCATACTGCGGAGGTTGCGCTTCTCGCCTTCGAAAGCGAGCTGCATGTTGGACGTGGACAGGAGTGAGGAGCGAGCATTTAGTTTGTGGCAGAACAAGGTGCCTCAATTTATTTTTAATTGAAGGCAAATTGAGCCAATCTTCGTCGGCCGGCGGAGAGGAAATGCTTTGCTGCGGTTGTGGTCTTTCTCGTTATTAACAGGATAAAGCTTCTGTCGCAGTTCCTGGTTCTGGTTTTGGTTCCTCGTCGGCTTATGCATTGTCGCTTAATGAATTTTCATTCAAAGTGGCTGGCTGCTCCTGCAAGTCCGGCAAGGATGTGTGAACACTCGAACAGCAGTAAGAAGTGGACTTCCTGCCATGCACAGGCCATTAACCGACCTGGTCCTGTCCAGAAAGGCTGCTTCTTCTCCCGACGTCTTCTTTGCGGTTGGCAAATCTGTTATTATTGTCATTAAGCAGGCTTTTGTTGTCATCGCCCGGAAAATGCACAGTACATGCTCGTGTGCAGCTGCAGATGCATTTTTCTGGCCAATGTCCTTCGGTTCGGTCGTGGCTTTTTGTTGCCTGGTTATTCAGAGATTTGCTGGGTTCTGTTCTTGAGCCTGTTCTCGCTTGGTTATTGAATTTTCCGCATAGTTTACGGGCTGCAGTCCCAGCAGGAGGCTCAACTGGTTGCCTGTAACACAAATTTCGATGCATTCTGGCCTGTGTTCGTCATCATTAGTTGAAAGGGCTTAGTTTAGTTCGCTTGTTTGCGGAAAGTTTCATTGTTGTCCCTGTCCCTGTCCCTGTTACTGGCTCTGCTCCGGTACCTCTTTCTGCTTCTGTTGCTGCATTACACAAGTTGATGCCATGAAACAACATTGTTTCGCCTAAATAAAGGCATCTAATTCCTGTGTGTGTGTGGCCTGCTTACAGGGGCAGCAGTCCTGTGTAGTATGCGGCCATCGTGCATACGCCACGTTGACCGCTGACCAGCTGACCGAGTCGAGCTGAATACTGAGTGAACTTTGTCACGGTGCGGAACGTGGTGCCCTTCTCGGGCTGGGACTGGGGCTAGGCGGGGCCAGGGCATCATCCTGCCCGGAGCAGGCAGCATTGGAGGCGATTGCTCAGGCAGGACATGTGTGCTCCGCCTCGTTGGCTGTTATTGTTTTCAAACTTTTCACTTTGGTTATGAAACGTCCGAGCGGCGCAGTCAGTTGCACGCTCGACTCCATCGGTGGCGTCTCCATTCCGCTGACCGCAGTGGACAACGAGTACTTTTTGGCACACAGATAGAAATTTATTCGAGTTGTTAAAGGAAACCAATGAAAATATAAGAGAAAATATACTTATAGTTTACAGCTTATAGTTTACTTGATATAATATATATATATGCTTATTAGGTTCATTATTTATTATTCATTATTTCATTTATAAATATGGCATTAATTAACCGTACAATCACTTTATCGACTTTAACATATTAATTTTAATAAAAAAAACTTAATACATTTCTCGTTTTAAGTACAAAATACTTACATACTTACATACTTACTTACAAAATACATTTTATGTAAGTACTTTATACTTACTTTTTCTTTATAGCTTAGCTCCGTATTGCAATGAAAATATATGGTATTTTTAAAGGTGTGATTGGACTTTGAAAGACAAAGTACACAAAATTGCGGTGAAAGTATGCAAAATAATGTATAAAATGAATCCAAAATTTGATTTACCTTACAGACTTTACTTATTTAGGCCTTTTAATTTAAGTATTTAATTTTAATTGGCACATTTCAGTACCTCTTGATTTCCGAAAATCAAAAGTAAGATTGAGTTCTTGCAGTGTAGGGACGAGTGTGTTTGTGAGCGCACTGTTATGCTTATGTCCTGTGGCTTAGGCATTTGTTGTTTCACAACGTTCCAGTCTGTTTGCCAAGTAAATAAAAGCTGTTAACTAGTTTTCGCACACCAAGACGAAAGGTGGATGGGATGTGGTTTTGGGGCCCGAGCTGCAACACGTGCTGGGCAATTTTTTGCTCCGCCGGCTCTCGTCCGGCTGCTCCCTGTAGCTGCTTTGTGCGTGGCACTCGTGTATGAGCAATTATTTAATGCCGTCCGCTGGTCCGTCCGTTTGTCATTGTTGTCTCCGAGCCGTAATGTTGTTGTAGTTGTAGTTGTAGTTGCTATAGTTTTAGGTGTACTTGTTGTTGCTGCTGGTGGACTAGCCTTTGTCTTGGTCCCAGCCATCCAAGTCAACTGCAGCCGTCTTGTCTGCCCCTTTTGTGTCGCTCATTTATTTGTGTTTATCCTTTCGCTTTTAATTGCGGCTCCGTCCTGCTGCCACTTGGCTCCGTTCCCGTCCCACTGCCCACTGCAGCCCCCTTTGTGTAATTACAAGTGTTTGTTGTGTAAATAATAGCGTTAGCTGCCTGTGCCGAGGACCATCGTTGACGCATCGTTTGCATGCTCAGTTAATGCCGTGCATCAGGACATCCCCCATTGTCCCGTCTGTGTCCGTGTCCGTGTCCGTGTCTGTGTGCCGGTGCGCCTCTGTCTGTGGCACGGAAAATTAATTACGAGCATTAAGCAGAGCAACGCCCGATCTGTCGCATTGACACAGGTGTTGGCTGCTCGATGTAACGTATTTTCCTTAGATAATTCCCATAGAGCTCGGCAGCCATGTGCTGCGCCTTGAACTCGAACTTAAACTGAAAGTGGCACTGGGAGAGAGTCTGCAGAGAGCAAAATTTGTCTTAAATTTAAAGATATTTACAATAATATTCAAGTCGACACTTACATACCTGATTCTGTCTATCTTTGATTATTTTAAAGCTTTAATCAAGCGCTTTTAGCACATATAAATATTACAAACTAATTATTATTGCATTATTATTTCCCTGTTCAAATATCTAAAAGTACAAAGATTTCTTTCCGTGTATAACTCCGCTGCAGTGCGGGGGCGGGTCCTTAATTCATTCACCTAGAGACACTTACATGTGGAGCCCATTAACCCAGTGCCACGCCCCCACGAGGGGCAAATGCCAGCGAGCCATGCGACGCCAGAAATTTCCATTTCGTTGCTTGAACCGTGCATAAATATGTCAATAAGGATTACTCCAAGACAGGCGGCAATAAAATCTCTGGGAGCTATAAAAAATAGAATGTGGAGCGACCGTAGGCATGTAGGAAAACCTCAGCTAAACAAACAGCGTAGGGATCAGGATCAGGATCAGTATCGGGAACGGGAGCAGGGGCAAGAGCGGGAGCTGCAACTGGATTATCCTGGCAACCTGCCGGGCATTTTCCGACTGTTAAATTATGACATGCAACTGTCAGAGCGGGTTCAAGTGGATTCCTGATTTCGGCGGCGGATGCTCCTGGCAGGCGTGAGAATCCGTTATCCTTGCACCTAAACAAACACATTCGAGTGATGCAGCCGGGATGCAGTAGCTGCCAGCCAGTGTCCTGGCTGGTGTCGTATTGCAGACTGTGTTCCTTCGGTCCTCGAGGGCCTTACATGGCATTACACGACCAGCTAATTCATACACATAACTGGCTGTGTACTTGTTGCGTTCCAATAAACTGAAACACATGTGCAAGGATCGTAATCGGAATGGCCTGCCGTCCGGCTGCTGCAGTAGCTCTTCAGATTGGTGTTGACAGTTGCGCTGAGAAATTGCCTCGCCCTTCCCTATTTTCTTTTCGTTACAAGACTCCTCAGCCCGGCTCTGAGTGCCCGCCCGACATGCTAATGTGAAATATTACAAAATATAATGGATAAAATGGAGAAGCCATTGAGATTAACGCGTTTGAGCACTCAAACTGCTCTCCACACTTTTCACTTTTTCCCCGTCCGTCCTCCAGCTGTGGCCTGGCAACCCTTGCCGCCAGCTCGTCCTGTCCTTTGCCGTGGGAATCCTGGGGGAACAGGTTTAACCACCACTAATCCTTTACCTTAAGCACTTTAGTGCATTTTTCTGGCACTGCCGGATAAGATTCTCCATTAGCGATGGCTAACATCTAGCTATTCAGTTAACATCTGAATTTAAATATTATATTTATATATTTATGAATAAGAATAGATGGTTTATTGAGAATATTTTAATATAGAATGTTTGAATTAAAAGGTTACTTCAAATAGTAATTACTTTTCCAAAGATAATGTTTAGTTTAAATACACACAAGTTTATTCACCAGTATCTATAATTTCCCCCTTAAATTGGCTATAGTTTCCTATATTTTTATTACATTCCAGAGCACCATTTGGCTACCTTTTGTAGTTAAAAATGACAGCACTTCTATTCACTCTCTCCGAGAGCCAGTGTTCTTTGAGTGCCCTTTTGAGCTGAAGTGTTATTGTCGGACGAGCGCCAGTGAGTGGCACGGAGTTTTGACAATCAAGCGGGCTACGGCGGGTTGTAAGTGTATCTGGATTAAGGATGTCCGTGTGCGCCATGTGCTGCTCCTGCTGCCCGCGAAATACGCAGACGCCGCCGAGTCCATAAATCATCGGGGCCAGCCGCCACATCAATAGCCACAAAAAAGTCGCATGCAAAGCCACACCACGTGCACAAAGTGTGACCCGATTTTGGCAACATCCAAAACAAAATCGAGAGTTCGCTTAAATAAATTCGAAACGGCATCACGTGCAGCGCCGGAAAAGTGGGTCCTCCTCAGCCAAGAAGTAGGATACGTAATTGCAGCGAGAGGAGGAGCATTCCAGCCGCATATGTGTGCTTCTGGAATCGCTTTCATTTGCAGTGAACTGAGAGTGGAGCACTGAGAACTGAGAGAGCCGAGCTTGGGGCCGGGGGAGAACTTCAAGTCGTGCTCAGCGGCAGCGATCGAGTGCGTCAAGTGCAGCAAATCAATAAGCTGAGCTAAGTCTACCAAGTGCCAAGATGGGGTGCGGGGAGAATCTGCTACGATTGCTACAATACCTTGGCCGGGCTAAGGCTCTATTAAGGTGATGCTAATGGCCAAGCTTTAAGCAATTATGAAAGCGACCTTTGAATATACTTTTCACAATATATAAACTTGATAAACCGGTTTTTAAATCTATTTTATTATAAATATATCTGTCGAACTAATTATATTTAATACTTTGTCATTATCTGGACAAAGTGACAATAACTATTTTTTAAATTATACAATTACCCTGTTGGGCCTGAAAATAAATGGCAAACTTCATCAGAGAGCTGAAGCACCCTAGGAAAAAACTGAAATGAAATATACATATTTCACGACTCTCGTTTTTGTCGCTCGCTTTGTTATTTTTAACTAAAACCACAGCCGGCACTGCTCCGTCCCGCTCTGTGCTCATCTGGTGTCTCTTTCTACTTCAATATAAAATTATCCTTTGGCTGTCTCTATTTTCCATTCCTATATGTCTGTGCTGGTGCTCCGATTTTTTCCTTCTGTTCGCTCTCGTTTATGGATATCCACTTTATTGTCAGAAAATCATTTTTTCGTTGGCATCTCTCGATGTTATTTTCCTTCTTTTTTTTTTGGTTTTTATTGAGCTGGAGCTCAGAATGTTTGGGTATAGTGTGTATATATGTTTGGATGTTCATGTGTGCCTGTTGTACACTTGTAGTCTCTTTTTCTGTAGTTCACAAAAAATTGCTTTTATTTATTACTAATGGGCTTGCTCGGGTTTTTATATACCCCTTAGTAGTAGACAGCGAAGGTATGCTAGGTATGTTGTAGGTAGAGTAATTATAAATAAACTCCTTTCCTATTCCCAGTACGTGTGACGTTGGGCTTCTCGCTATAAATGATCATTATGTCTTAGGATCGTGTCACATATTCTATTTCCCGTATTCTTCTATATAACCCCCAAGTTATGGATCGCAAACTTAATTAATATATGTAGATACTTAACTTTTTCATAAGTCTGAGGTACAGGGTATCTCGCAGTCGGGGCTATCCATGCTGTTCTTTTTGGAATCGATTTTGCTGTTGCTGGTGTGTGCTCATATCGAGCATTACTTACCGCGCCGCGGCTGTCCCATCTGTGCAGGAGGTGACTTTTCTATTTATTTTTCCGACAATGTCAGCCCCGACTCTGTTTTTTTTCGGGGGCCTGTTGAAAATGGGCTCTCATTTGCAAACACTTGGCCCGCATTAGTATTAGCCTGATTAGGGTCACCGCGGAGTCGGACTGTCTCCGATGCACTCTGGCTCGGCTAGCCAGCTTCCGAGCTTCGCGACTGACTCGAGCTTTAAGCGATCCGAGTCCGAGATCGATGCTCAAACTGTTTTCGCCACTCTCGCGATTCGGACGTGGTCCAAAGCACGCAAAATGTCGGTTCACAATGCTCTGATCAAGCTGAGGGCCTACTTACTACTGATCGGCTTTGTGGCTATCACACCTCTGATCATTATAGCCGCCGTGCTGAGCAAGCTGGTCTGCTGCTGCTGCTCATCCCCGAAGAGTATAGCCGGCGAAGTGGCTGTGGTGAGTTTGGACTGGAAAGCAGGTCACCGAAAACTTGACACACTAACTTGCCAAAATCGGCATTAATCTGGCTAAAATAGCACTGCCAGCAACTGCCAGCAACTGCCTCGAAATGCATTTTTATTAAAGGCTAAATAGTGCATTAAATTGTAATATTTGTTTACGTTTTCACTGAATTATTCAAACCATTTAAATAGTGGTTTTTTCAAATTCGTGGCCTGGAAAAGTGTTTATTAAATTTCTTGGGCAAACAACTCACTAGAGGAAAAATGTTATTAAGTTGCTTATTAAGTAGCAACATTTATTGGCTGTGTTAGGCCTTTGAATTATCTGCTCAGAGGTATAAAAACTAAGCAAACTATCTGAATATTAAAATCACTTATTTTCCCCTAGGTGACTGGTGGCGGTCATGGCCTGGGACGCGCTATTTGCCTGGAGCTGGCCAAGATGGGCTGCCACATTGCCGTGGCCGATATCAATCTATCCGGTGCCCAGAGTACGGTGAAGGAAATCGAGGAAAGCTATGGTGTTAAGGCCAAGGCCTACAAGGTAAATAACAACAATTGCCAGTCAAACCGGTTTTGGATCACTCTCCCTTTAATTAAAGCATTAATTAATTAATTATCTCCTTGTAATTCCTATTTAATCTGTCTATAAATAAGGCCAACGTAACAAGCCATGAGGAACTGGCTCAGCTAAACACCAAAGTAGTCAATGATATGGGACCGGTAACAGTTCTGGTCAACAATGCAGGAGTCTTGCTCCATCGTAATTGCGTTAACCCCGACCCGGCCGAAGTGCAACTCATGATCGATGTCAACCTAACGTCGCACTTCTGGGTGAGTTATGCTCTAAAGATACAAATTAGTTAGCCTTAGTTACATTTTAATTCTGCTGGATATCAACTCACGCTTTAATGTTCTGCTTTCCAGACCAAGTCTGTTTTCCTGCCCAAAATGAAGGAGCTGCGCAGGGGCTTTATCCTCACCATCAGTTCCCTGGCAGGTGAGCCCAGCCGCTGGAAATCCCTCCGATATTCTATGGTTTAATAACCCGCATCCTCCCAACAGGCTTCTACCCGCTGCCTTACGGTTCGACATACTCGACCACCAAGGCGGGGGTGACTTCCCACATGAGGGCCCTGCGCATGGAGCTGCTCTTGGAGAATCAGAAGGACATTCACGTGACCACCGTCTTTCCCTGTTTCCTGAACACCAACGACGAGGTGACCGACATGTCGGGACAGACGGGAGTCTCCAGCCTGTACCCGCTGATCAGTGGCGGGGAAGTGGCCCGGCGCATCGTGGCCGGCATGGTGCGCGGCGAGCAGGAGATCCTGGTGCCCGGCTACATGGCTGTGCTGTACCGGCTGATAAATCTCATGCCCTCCGGCTGGCAATTGCACATGATCCTGCAGACGACCGGCCCCACGTTCATCAAGTTCCGAGACATGTATTCCTGAGTAAGAACATGGGCTAGGGTGAATATAAGTATTACAGGTTACGGCACAGAAAAATAGCAACTTGTTCGCATTTGCCCGGGGACTCACTGCTGGGGTGACGTTGCTGCTTAAAAGCGTTCCATTTAAATCCGATTAAAGATACTTTTTGTGGCTGCCCGGTCACGGACAACAGGCCACAGGCCAGGGGCTCCAGCTCCGGCTCCGTCTCCGTCTCCGGGTCGTGTGTTTCATGTGTTTTTCATTTTCATTTAATTTCAGCCAGCGGACACTGCTTTAATACTGCCGCTCCGGCAGTCCCGGGCTCGGGCTGTCCAGGTCTGGGCCGAAGTCCGTGCATTGCCTCGGAGTCTGCATTTGTCAGGTGGCTGGGCGGGATGCAATCAACTTGTCAGCAGCCCCGACTCTCCTCCCTTGCCTGAATCTCATTATGCAACTTTCATGGGGTCATTGAGGCTGCCAGACTTATATATTTTGCCAAATTAAACAGGAAAGGAGGCCACAGTTGAGGGTTTCGACTGGAGAGTACCTTGGGTAAAATTAAGAGTATAGGCTTGGCTTTGGGGTTACTATATGCAAAGAAGTAACACTAAGTAGGTGAGCAATTATATTAATATAATATATCATTACTGACTGTATACTTGTGCAAGTTTCCCCTCTAAACAATATACCCCTTGAGTGTAGTAAACACCAGGTATAGCAGCTTAACAATGGC